>JACXGM010026600.1:0-14877 GCA_016801145.1 Umbra pygmaea
GAAACCTTCGAAGTTCCAGATCTTACCTCCGCCGTGCACAATGTTGGTGGCAAGCAATTTTGTCCGTTTGTTTGTGTGTGCTCGTAAAAGTAACTCACTGTGGTCGTGACTGCAAATCCACACATAGGTGAAACGCCATTCGCTCCCGTTTGTTCTTCCCCGCCGCCAGGTCCGGGGTTTAGATGTATATCCCCGCATATTAAGAGTAAAGTACACAGCAAGGTTGAAACAGCTGATCCTCGGCGGCGCTTATCAAGACGGGAGCTGATCGATAAAGGCACAACTGTACGTACGTGTTTTAAAACAGACGCGTAAATGGCGTGTTTGCTCCATGTGTTGAAAGGTAATCCTAAGTAATATGCACTTAAAGTGCAGTCTCTCAGCTTTAATTTGATGTTATACACATCCAATTTGGGGGGAAAGATTTAGGAATTATTGTTAATATGTAGCCCCCTCTTTTTCAAAGGACCAAATGTATATCGTCAATTGACTCAAAACCAGTTCCCTGGACAGGTGTGGGCTATTCCTTCATTAATTCCTCATTAATTAAGCAGGTAACATGTCTGGAGTTGATTCCAGGTGTGGGTTTCACATTTGGAAACTGTTGCTCAAAGGAGCTCTCACTGCAAGTGAAACCAGCCATTCTTAGGCTACAAAAAAGAATCCATCAGAGTGATAGCAGGTGTGGCCAAATCAAAAGTTTGGTACATTCTGAAAAAAAACCGAATGCAGTGGTTAGATCTGCAAAACAAATTAGCGCTTTGGGTTTTTGAAAGGCGCATTATAAATAAAATGTATTATTATTATTATAAAAAGGCCTGGACATCCATGGAAGACAACAGTGGTGGATGATCATAGGATCCTTTCCATGGTCAAGAAAAACCCCTTCACAACATCCGGGCCAAGTGATAAACACTCTCCAGGAGGTATAGTATACCATAAAGAGAAGACTTCACAAGAGCAAAACCAGAGGGTTCACCACAAGGTGCAAACCATTCATAACCCTCAAGAATAGAAATCCATTTCTATTAGAAATTCATTCATTACTCCTGGGTGACTTCCATTATTTAGTACAGAATGTAAAACAATTATTCATTGTTCATCACTAAAGTCTTCACCTTTTTCTGCCTTTTATAAACAATACATAAAGTTATGTTGTTTTTAAACCAACAATAATCTTTTTTTTCAAAACCACGTAGCTAAATGTGTAAAAACATGCCTGACATTCAATATTTAAAATGCAGAAAAGCTGTGTATTGTAATGAATACAGTAATTATATTTGAAATGTTGATGTTTAGGAACAGCTATTGTAAGTCAGAGTCTTTTATAACTTTTATGTGTAATCAAAGCAACAAAAGATATCTAATACAAACAGGTCAGAAAGTCAGTAGCCTAACTACATGTGATTTATAAAAGTACAAAATTGATTTAATTGGGAGCAGTTTCATCAAAAAGTAAACACAATATAAATCAATGGTATTTTGGCCATCACATTTTTCAAATAGGTAAACAAGGAAGTTAAAGGATTTATATGGTATGAGCCAGAGAGAGTGTGCTGGTAAAAAGTTATATATTTGATCTGCAACTATAAATTGGAATGTGCCATGTGCCATGTGCCATACAATAATAACCTATTTAATTTAGTCATTTCTCATATAAGTTGAGGCACATTACTCAGTCTCCACTCTCTGCTCATATCTTTAGGTTAGCTCTCTCACCCAAACGAGAGAGCATCACCTCGGCGCGTAGCTTTAATGTCGGGAGCTGTATGCAGCTGACATTAGCTAAGGTCGATGTAACTTAACATTAGCTACACGCGCAGCAGTTTGTCTACATTACTCATTGATCAAATAAGACTATGGTGGGACAAATATTGGCTTTGGAGCAGGAGCATCGATTAGAGGACTCGTTAACGTCGAGGGCATACAATATATCGATGGTTCATAAAATTTACAACCCAGAGCTGTATATAAAGATGGCATTATATATGGCTGTTAGAACCGGTTCTCGAGTGGAACCGGTTTTCAATCCCCATCCTAGGCAGGTTGCTAACGTTAGCTAGCCAGCTTTGCTAACATCACTCTTACACATTGCTTACCTTTCTTTGTGCTTCCTTTCTAAGTGACAATAAAAGTTTGAAGTAGTCCCCACCATCTCTGAAATCGAAGCACTGCAGTATTTACAAAAAGCTGATTTGTTTCTTCTGGATGTTGTTTTACAAATATATTCTTTATGATTTTTGTAGCCGAATTGTATTACTGAAGATATTGCAGACATCTTCTCCCACTCCCAGACAACCACAGCTCACTTTTTTGGGAGTGCGAGTGAAAGGGGGCGGGGATGAGTGACAGCGGTAACAAAAATACATAATTAGCAATGACCAATGAGTCACGTTATTGCTTGGATTTGAATCAGTACGTTATACATCCAATAAAAGCAAGGATGTTAACAAAAGAATTAGACAATATACTGGCAATTTAGTGATATTTCCACAGTTATGGTCTTGATGGTCTTGAAAAAAAGTCCAGAGTCCTCAATGTCCAAGACCAAGACAAGACCAAGTACAAATGCGGTCAAGTCCGAGACAAGACCGAGACCATCAAAAAGTTGTCTTGAGACCGGTCTCGAGACCAGGACCGGTCTCAAGTACTACAACACTAGTATATAGTATAGAAAAGAATCACCCCTTTGTAAATAATCACATATTGTTGCTCTGCAGCCTAAAATAAAAACGGACAGACCCCGTTTTTGTTTCATTCAGCTGTATGTACAACTCATAACATCCAAGTGAAAGATATAATACCAAATACCAACCTGTCAGAAAAAAAGAAATTACAAATTAAAAAACGGAATTACTGAGTTGGAAAAAGAATCACCACCTCTCCCAAAAATTACTTGTAAACCCAACCAGGTGTAGTTAATCACCTTCTCAATAGCACACAAAGCCAATTGACTTTCAATTGTGATCATCTGTGGTCATTTTGATTATCTCAGCATGAATCAAGCTTTTCCTGAAACATTTTAGTCCTTGGTAGTGCAACTGAAGACAACAATCAACTATGGGTGGCAAGGCATTGTCAAAAGATATACGGGATAAAGTTGTGGACAGGCACAAGTCAGAAGATGGATACAAAAACATTTCAAAGTATTTATTAGTGCCTAGAAGCACAGTGAAGTCGATTATTAAGAAGTGGAAGGTATTTGGTACCACACAGACGCTCCCTGGGTCAGGAAGTCACTCCAAACTGGATGAAAGAGCCAGGAGGAAACTGGTCAGAGAGGCTACCAAGAGGCCTACAGCAACTCTGAAGCAGTTGCAGTAATTCATGACAAAGAGTGGTCATGGTGTGCATGTGACAACAATATCACAAATTCTCCACAAATGTGGCTTGTATGAGAGGGTTGCAAGAAAAAAGCCACTCCTCAAGAAAGGCCACATGCAGTCACGACTGAGCTTTGCCAAAACGCACCTTGAAGATTCTAAGGCCATGTGGAAAAAGGTGTTATGGTCAGATGAGACTAAAACCCCATTGAAAATCTGTGGAATGACTTGAAGACAGCAGTCCAAAAACGGTCACCATCAAATTTAACTGAAGTTGAGCAGTTCTGCAAAGAAGAGTGGTCAAATATTGCAACGTCTAGATGTGCAAAGTTAGTAGAGACATATCCCAACCGACTAATGGCTGTAATTAAAGCAAAAGTTGGTTCAACAAAATACTGAAACAAAGGGGTGATCCTATTTCCAACTCAGTGATTATGTTAATTTATTTATAATTTTTTTCTGACATGTTGTTGTTATATCTTTCACTTGGATGATATAAGTTGCACTGAGTAAATACAGCTGAATGAAACAAAAACTGTGTCTGTCTTCATTTTAGGCTGCAAAGAAACAAAATGTGATTATTTTACAGGGGGGTGATTATTTTCTATACCCACTTTAATTAATGGAATATGTCAATGTTCCCTTAATTTTAGGTGTCCCACTAAAAATAGAATCTAAGCCATTTTTCAATGCTCTATATCTTAACTGCAAAATTAATGGACCAATTAAGGGGTTATAGCCTAAAACTTTAATGTTATGTTATGTTAGTAGTGCAAGCAAGTTTGGTACAGTTGTGTGCTAGCTTACATGTTTTATCCCCTACATCAGCAAAGCTCTCCATTTCTATCCGATGTGGAGTTGTCACTGTCAATTGATTCGTAATAGACCACTCATGTAGTAATAAATTAATTTAGTTAAATCAGCTATTGGCAACGTTGACCAAACTAATGACAACTAAACTGTCAACAAGCTGCTACTTTGCTATCTAGTAAGGCAGTTATTGTTGCTTTACTGAATTTCAAGGTCAACTAGGAGGGAAAAGAGAGTAAAGATGTGAGGAGGGGACTTGCTACTGTCAAAGTCAGAGACTCTCGCTTCCTACAAAGATGGAAGTTACAGGATATACATTGCTGCTTAAAATCTAATCATATCTGACATTACTGTAATGATGTTGTTATATATTTTTTTCTTCTTGGATTTCTTGCCAGCTTTAACGGATAAGCACTCTGCATTATGGGCAGAGCCCTCTTTTAAAATGGGACTGTTCTTTGCTGTGGCATATATGGAAAGGAAATATTTTTGTTTATAATCACATTGTGAATGTAAATGTCAGTTAATTACTAGGCTACATTAATAACTTCTTAGCAAGTTATTTTTAAGTTTGAAATGACTTGATTTCAATGATCAGTTGTTTGGGTCTGCTGCAGCACTCAAAAGAGCAGGCGACTTAAGCTCTTGATTTACAATAACATGGCATAGGACAGGATCTCGCAGACTCCCACACATAGAGTATACTACAACAGCAAAATAGAATTCCTGAAATTTAGTTGTGGCTTTTCATTTTGGTGTGTCACCCCAAGATATTCAGTGGACCCATCTGGCCATCCCCATGAAAAAAATCTGGGGGCACCCCTGCATGATACGTTCTTATTTCACATAATTTGGTTTGACAATTTAGTTTCATCAAAACGTAATTGCCCTTCTCATATGTTCATATTTCACGTAATTGCATTTTACAAAATAGTTTCCTCCGAACGTAATTCATGCGATTTTGGGCTGATGGTATTATGATGACAGTGGTTGAACTTCTCCAACTTGATCATTGCAAAAAATTAAATATCATAATTCTATAAAAGCAATTACATCTAAGTACATGTAATTAACCTCCTAAGACCCAAGCTTGTGTTTGGTATGTGATGTCCACGTACAGTATGTGGACGCCAGGTCTTAAAAGGCTAATTTACATTGTTAGGTTTTTCCTAGTTTTACACCAACAAATCTAGTTTTTACTCCTGAATGATTTAGAAAGGATTGCAAATGCCCCTGGCCCAATTTTTTAAACATTTGTGTGAATGATGCGTCTTGCCATCAATAGGTTGCATTTTGGAAATGTCCCTGATTGGCCTAAGTGGGGTGTGACATATTTAATACTACTTTGTTTAATTGTGTTGATATTCTGAGCTTTACTTTGATACTGTAGTTTCCCCCCAAAAAATGCACTGTTTCGGCTGAAATAGTGCATCATTCAAAATGGCTAAAGGCAGTAAACCAGTTCAAGTACCAGTTCTTGATTTTACAACCCAAGTAAAATTTGCATTGAGCTGCATCAATCTAGTCTGACAAAAATGTTAATGCCACATGGAATTCTGAGTCAAAAATTAGTTGTTGTTTGTTAAACCTTCTGTTTCATAAAATGGGAATATTTCTTTTTTTTCCATTAATATGGTCAATTCCATATCTGCACAGTAGTTAACATGCTGTCAGTTCCACTTTAACGTCTTTGAAGTATTCCCTATACATGCTAAACATTATTTTCTCATCCAGCCTGAAATGAAATATCTTTACAGGCATAACCAGTGCAGAGATTGTTGTTTCACTCTCCGGCTACATTGGCCCCTGGTCAGATTATAGCTTCATGGTAAAAAAAATATATATATAATCCATTTGCATGTATCCCTCTTTTGAGATTGGTATGCGCTGCTTGAATAATGTTTCCCCCAGCCAAAAGGTGGTGCATGGAGAATGTAGGATTTGATTGATTAATTCATAAATTCCTGTGAGTATAAAAAGGGCAATGCATGTAATTGAATAATGATGGACTCTGAAGTCCTACCAAGGTCAGGGTTACATCTCAGTAGACTTGTTCCTCACTTGAGAACATACTACAACAAGGCCCTCCCTATTGTGTCTTACTGTGCACGTCTGCAAGTGAATGTGCTCCATATTTAGACATAAACGTTCAACGGCCTGCTTAAATTGGAATTGCATTACTACACTTTGGTGAATGGGTTGTCTTATCTTAATTTCTCAGGGCTGTATAATCTATGTCTTAGTTCAATTATTAAAGCGTCTCTACTGTTTTTATCCCAAGCCTTTATCTGAATGTGATGCTGCAGGACTTTGGTCTGATGGTACAAACACATGAACTGGACAGTGAGGCTTCTCTCATTATATCATTGTAAAATGTTTTCAGTTCAAATGTGGCTAATGCTAATTCATTCACATAAACTTAAACCATAAAAATAAAAAAGACTACAGCAATTTGCTCTATAATGTAGTTAGGGCTAATTCTGAAAAATAATGCATACATTCAATTTTATAGAATAATGGCCTGTTTGATTCATGAAGCCCACCATTTTTAATACTTTAATAAACAAAATAAACTTTCACCTGGCAAAACTCAATTAACTTCTGTTTGTAAACAATGCCCGTAGGGCTATATGAGATGGTATCTGCTGTGCCTGTACGGACACCTGCTTCTGTCATTTTTCAAACCATAAGGGAGTTTTTCTGGAATAATCTATGGCCTCTTGCTTTCCTAGAGCACTGTGCAGTTATGCTCATCTTTAGCTTTTATAAACAAACGTAGAGTTTAGGCAATAAAAATATATATTTGTTTTTTATCAGTGCAGGTTTTTCTGCCGTTTTGATTGATTAGCTGGTAAATCGTGGCTGATAGTTCTTGGAAAGATTTAAAGC
Source organism: Umbra pygmaea (assembly GCA_016801145.1). Taxonomy (NCBI): domain Eukaryota; kingdom Metazoa; phylum Chordata; class Actinopteri; order Esociformes; family Umbridae; genus Umbra; species Umbra pygmaea. Next base: position 7,023 of record JACXGM010026600.1, read on the forward strand.
AACTGTTTCACTATGGTAAAGCCATATGTAAGTCTATTGATTCATCAATCATTCTGTTTACCCAAGTTAATCTCAGCACTGATTTCAGGAGGCTGGCTGTACTGAATCCCTATCAGCCACATGTCGATATTTTACTATGATTTTTGTCATCTTCATTATGTGTGCAGCTAATATAGTGCATTGATAACTGTAAGGACGTGCATTACTGCACAACGAATTACCACAAAAACATTAATGTCATAAGAAAGGTTCCATTCATAAGGAAGCAACCTTGTATTATTTGAAATAACAAGCATCACGTCTTACAGTCATTAGATATAATTGTGTGAAAATTATGCTGAAATTTATGCCTCACTTGTCTCAACTGGTTTATTAGATGACAGCTAACAGGATGATTGAGGAAACACTGTTATTCTGTTTTCTGTTGTAATTCAATTTAGAAAAGCCTAGAATAACCGAGATAACACTCTCACAGTCTTTTCATCTGTCACAGCTTTTTTTTGCTGATGCAACATTTAACAGATGAACAATCAGTTCTGGCCCGCGCCTTTTGGGGGCCCTAAGCAGAATTTGTTATATCTTGATTTGGGGGCCCCCTCCTACCATGCTGAGTCACCTGTGCACGCGATTGGGGGCCCACTGGAGGCCAGTGGCCCCAAGCAGCTGCTTAGTTTGCTTATGCCTCGGGGTGAAGTATAGATAAAAGGGGTGTGGACAGAAACTTCCAAATTTAAAATAGGACGGCTGCATTTTTTTTCAGCGTAATCTAGCTAGACTCTTGAAAAAATACACACTGCTTTATTCACTTCACCTTCTGTCTCCTAACCTCGAAACGATTATGACTTCAGACAGGAAAGCAATGCAGTACGCATGCTGCATGCCCAAGCATTATGCATTATTACACAGATCACCAACCACAGGCTCTTGTAAAATTCTGTTCACGTCTGCTGTATGACCAAACAGGCACAAATATCTGGAATGTAGTCCACTCTGGTGTGCGCACATTATGATGTGAGAAGGCCCACCTTGTCAAGGAGTAGAAAATATCTGAATGATCCTAAACAAATTCAGATGATGACCATGACGACAGCTGTGTGGCTCTGCCAGCTTTAAAGTTGCACAGTGTCTTTTTTTGTCACTTTTTTCGATCCTGGTGAATTCATCTAATGGTTCTTCCGTGACCTTCGTTGCCATCTGCTGTTGTACTGCTTCTTCGGCTGGAGCACTACATTAAACATGCTTGGTAATGTGCAAATGGGGTTCATTTGTTGGCATTCGCACCACACATAGCAACAGCAAATTACAGTAATAAACTACTGAGCACTGATTCTCATATGCTCTGCAGGATGTGCCACTAATTGGTCGAGGTAGTGTTTGTGGAATGAGGAAAACAGTCATTGTTCCAAACAAAAGTCTTCTCAAACAATGCAATAACATGTCCCCTCATGAAGTATACAATAACTAGTCATTAGTAACATTTCCCCTCATAAAGTTCACCATACAGTAACTTGTCATTTAGCATGACATTAGCATGTCACCTCATAACGTACACCAACAACATGTCTATATAAACATGTCATTCACAAAGTAAAATAGAATGTCAGCTGAAACAGTACACTAATATGTCCACTCAGAAAATACAATTACTCTGTCTATGTCTCTCCAGAAAGTATAAAGTAATATGCCATCACACACAGTACAATAACTTGTCTCACAATATTATGTCTCTCCAGGGAGTATACAGTAACATGTATTCTAACCCAATACACTAACATGTCTCCCCAGGGAGTTTACAGTAACATGTATTCTCACCCAGTACACTATCATGTCTCTCCAGGGAGAATACAGTAACATGTATTCTAACCCAGTACACTAACATGTCTCCCCAGGGAGTATACAGTAACATGTATTTTCACCCAGTACACTAACATGTCTCTCCAGGGAGTATACAGTAACATGTACACTAACATGTCTCCCCAGGGAGTATACAGTAACATGTATTCTCACCCAGTACACTAACATGTCTCTCCAGGGAGTATACAGTCACAGGTCATCTCACGCAGTACTATAATATGGATGGTTTGAATCCTGAATGCTGATTTGTTGAGATTGGCTGTTTCATGATTCCATGCTACTGTATATGAGATTGTATAATATGGGTATGACATTACATCACATTTTACTGCTCTAATTCGAAACCAGTTTATAAAGGCCTTAAGGAATCTCAGGGGTTTGTGAAATATTGTGAAAATAACACGGCTAAGCGCTGTCTCCACGCACACTGCAATGCATCGTGCATGAGAACAGCCAATTACCAATGACCACACCCCCTAGTGCATTATTGCTTAAATATCAAACAGGACAATATAACGTTATCTTAAACAGTACAATGAAATGTCACCTCAGGAAGTATACAATAATATCTCAATCGCTCAAATAACATGTCAACTCATAAGGAACAATAACATGTCCCATCATACAATACAATAACATGTCCCCTGATACAGTACAGAAACATGTCATATCTTACTGGACTATTGAATGTCAGCATAAAAAATCTCCATGCAAGTTCAGGATGAATAATCCCTACTGTCTGTGTAAGACAAAGCACATGATATTTCTCATTATACTTTTGATACTAATGTGTCAATAATTCATATTTGTTAATGATATATGCCAGTCAATCACACAGGTTGCTCACAGCAGTGTAAGGGATGCACGAACATGGCCTTTAAGATAGATACTCCACATGCATAAAGTGACACTGAACAATGTCACCACATCCTTAGGGATGGAGGAATAACAAATGGCCATGCAGTAAATGCTGCTGCGCAAATGTGCAGATTGTGACACTTGGCTTGACTGTATTATTACCGAGCCACCAGGACAAGACAGGTTTTGAGACTCCAGTGAAGCAAGACAATAACCTTTAACATGATCACTGAGAGCATATTATTCTTTAAGACAGATTGGCCATTCAGTACAGCCCTGTCATTAGTCTTGAAGGTACTGTCCGTCCCATTTGTTTTTATGACATAGATAGCTGACATTGAAAGCTGGCAGAATGGAAAACCTCCAGTTGACCTCAGTTGTACAGTACCTATTTTTTAATCTTGTACACTATATGATTAAAGTGCTTACTTTTTATGTGCAGTCTAATTTCTAGTACTGTTAGGTACTGAATTCGATTTTGATACACCTTAATGAATGGCTAATCAGGAAGTAATTAATACTTAGTGATTAATATTTAATGCAAAATATCTAATACTACAAGGAATTTAATGTGCACTATTTATCAGGGAGTATTTGTTATATTACTGTATGTCTATTTTTGTAACAGAATGTATTCATTATCAAAAACATCACACTGAATAACCAATTCATAATGGTTTTGAGGGTTATTTGTATTTAGCACCCTTATTTCTATGTTAGTCTGCCCCCTAGCGTTCAACAGTGAATGGTTCAACTAAATAGAATTTGCACATTCATTTAAAAACCTCTGGGTGGCGGCACATGGTTGTATGGAAGGAAGAACTTAGCAGCATTAGCATCAAAACTGTGTTACCTGACAGAATTGGTTTAAAAAAAGCAAAGGCAGTACAATTTCAAGTGGACTATTTCCCTTTCAGGCAGCCGTTACTCTAGGATGGTTGTGGTTTATTGCAAATTTAAATATTGTTGTATATAATGCAGTGAGACATTCCTTAAATGGCTGTACAGCACTCTTAAAACAAAGTAGGATTTGTTAGCAACAAATGAATACAGTTTTTTTTAAAATAACAAACACCTCCCCTTTTGTAGATTAACAGTGAAGAGAGTGTGTGAGCTGCAGATGCTGCCACTTGGTGGCGCCCAAGTCCTTTCCTGATTGCCAACCGTTCATCCATTTCTGATGTACCGTTCTGGATGGCAGTCATAACGGGCCTCACTGGAACTCTCCACATTCCACCAGCCATCATCAGTCAGACCAGGGCCAGATGCACATTGACTGTCTTCCTGGAGGACTCACTAACTCGCAAGGGTTATTGACGGTCTGGTAAAATCTCACTTATCATTAAATTTAACGACCCTGTAATGTATTATATTTTTAAAAAAAGCCTTAGTCATCAGACAAAATTTAAGTAATTGGCAGATGGTTACCAACACTCAGACTTGGGGAATGTTCACAGGTCATTTGCGAAGCGGGAGATAGGAAATGACATAGATGGCTTTCAATTCAGACTGTGATTAGTAGCAGACAAGTTTTTCCACAACTCCATGATTTACAGTACATCTTGAGTACAGGCGAGAGTGTGGGCACAGTATTTTTTTATCTGCTATCAGTCAAAAATATAGATTACTTAACATTTACTGTGTACCTATGTTTGTCCTATGTAAAGCTGTGTCTTGATTTTGTTGAAATCTATCATGTGTAATAAAACATTAAACGTATATTAACAGCTTTAGGCTGTACCATAGACACTGTACCTCTGTTGTCAAAGTTACATTCAGGGACTACAGCTCCATCCAGGTTTGAGAAACCCAGCTGGTCGATAAAATGGTAAGTACAACATGACAATGGAAGCAACTTGTCTTGGGTTATCCAACAGTTGTATTCCATGTGGGATTGTCATATTGATGCATGGCTACTTCAACACCTCAACACCATGTGCTTCGTGTCGTTGTTGATACTGTTCTTCCCGTTAAAAGCATTAGGTGAACTTCACATTCATGTGACATTAACACCCCCCCCGAACACTAACCTAAAAAAAGTGAATAATGATAGACGAAGACGTCTCTCTCATTATGAAGCAAATTGCTTTGCTGATGATCTCAAAGTGTGACTAATGGACGACTGCAGACATGATTTATCTGTGTTGAGAGCCAATTATACATGTGATAATAGCACTGAGAGTATGTGTGAAGTGTGTGTTTGCGTGTGTGTCTGCAATGATGTACTGTCTGTAAAAGGTTTTCTGTTATCAGTACCACCACTACAATTTTCTCAGTTCAACATCATAATTTTAAGATAATTAGTACAATGATTTATTTTGTACGTGGATTAAAGTTAGCTTGCCCAGACATATACGTTGCCATGTTCTGACTATACGCAAGTTGGATATTTATGACTGGGGCTACAGTAGGCATTCCAGAGACAAGTCTGATAGATATGTTATTACTAACAAGGATAATACTCATAGCATTATTCATGATGATCATACTCATAGTATTATGATGATCATATTCATAGTATTATGATGATCATAATTGTCAGGACTACACCAGCGGGATCCACAGACTCACTGTCTACCACTGATAGGATGCAATATTCCAATCCTCACAAACTCAGCACACTAAACAGAGAGCAATCACCGGAATATTGAAAACCTGTTCTCACTTCACAACCCACATACAGCGGGTGGAATAAGTATTGAACACGTCACCATTTTTCTCAGTAAATATATTTCCAAAGGTGCTGATGACATGAAATGTTCACCAGATGTTGGTAACAACCCAAGTAATCTATACATGCAAAGTTCCCAAAACAAATAAGTTCAGAAATTAAGATTTGTGTAATAATGTGAAACGGCAAAGGGAAAAACTATTGAACACGCTAATTGATATTAATTTAATACTTTGTACGAAAGCCTTTGTTGGTAATGACTGCTTCAAGATGCCTCGTGTATGGATAAACTAGTCGCATTCATTGATCTGGTGTGATTTTGGCCCATTCATCCACACAAACAGTTTTCAAATCTTGAAGGTTCCGTGGGCCTCTTCTATGAATCTTGATCTTCAGTTCTTTCCATATATTTTCAATGAGATTTAGGTCAGGTGATTGGCTGGGCCATTCTAGCAGTACCATTTGCTGAAAAGCAGACCAACACCATGATGTTCCTACCTCCAAACTTCACTGTTGGTATGGCATTTTTAGGGTGATGTGCAGTGCCATTACTCCTCCAAACATGGCCTGTATTTTGGCATCCAACCAGTTTAATTTTGCTCTCATCTGACCACACTATATTCTCCCAATATTTCACTGGCTTCAATGTTGTGCAGCAAACTTTAAACAAGCTTTAACATGCTTTTTTCAGCATTGGAGTCTTGCGTGGTAAGCGTGCATACAGGCCATGGCGGTGGAGTGCATTACTTACTGTTTTCTTTGAGACAACAGTACCTGCTAATGCAGGTATCTTTGAAGCTCTCCACAAGTGGTCCTTGGTTCTTCTGATTATTCTTTTCACTCCTCTGTCAGAAATTTTGCGAGGAGCACCTTGTCAAGGTAAATTTATGGTGTAATGATTGTCTTTCCACTTCCGTATTATGGCCCCAACTGTGCTCACTGGAACAGTCAGAAGCTTAGAAATGTGCCTATAACCAATGTCATTATTATGTTTTGCAACAATTAGGTTGCGAAGGTCTTGAGACAGCTCTTTGCTTTTACCCATCATGAGATGTGTTTTGTGTGACACCTTGGCAATGAGACCTTTTTGTAGGCCATCAGTTGGCACTGAACCAGCTGATATTAATTTGCACTGACAGCGGGCTGGATTTCTTTTTAATTACTGATGGTTTTCAGCTGTTGTCTTGGCTTTCCATGCCTTTTAGCACCTCCCTTTCTTCATGTGTTCAATAATTATTCCCTGTGTCATTTCACATTATTACACAGAACTTATATTTTTGAACATATTTGTTCTGGTTTCAGTGTCAATAGCAGTCTCATTTCCTCTTCGCAAGGTATTGTTTTCATGATTATCATACTAATAGTATTATGATGATCATACTCACAGCATTATTCATGATGATCAAACGTATAGTGTTATTCATGATGATCATTTATTGAGAAATCTTTCCAGCAAGATTGCATGGCAAAAATACAACAACAAGGTATAGTTCACCCTAAGATGATTTTGTTATTATTTACTGACATCTTTGTTAATAGGATTGGTGAAATTTTGTTAACATCTGTGTTTTTGAGTTTGAGAGACGTTTTTTACACTCAACTGCAGTCAGCGGTATCTTAGCTTTAAACGTCCAAAAATACATCAATAATCAAAAAAAAATCTCCATACTGCTTGTCTGAGGTAATCCAAGTGTTCTGTCTCAAACGTGCCAAGATGTTTGTAAAAAACATTACAAACTTGTGTTTTCATCTTTCTTTGCCCTGCTGCTCTTCCCATGTGTGCTCCTTCCAATGCCGCACACTAACTTACACACTACTAACTTCCAGCCAGCCCATCCGTGTTCACGCAGCACCACAGAGGAAGCAAAGACAAAAACACAATTTTATGTTTTTTCAAAACATCTACAGTAGGAATGTGTAAGCTGCAGGACACTTGGATTACTTTAGATGAGCAGTATGGAGACAGTATGGATTCATGACATACTGTATTTTTTAGATGTTTGAAGCCAAGTTGCCATTCACTGCAGTTTTGTGAGAAACAAACATCTATCTCGGCAAACTCCCAGAAGAGCGGACAACAATGTGCATGTGTCCTATATGCACGTCACAAGACACATGTGCAGACTCAAAACACCCAACACTGTTTAAACTTATGCAATTTTATGTTGCAGCATCACATTTTTATTTGTCTTTACATGAGTGAATCAACTTAAATGTTAAAATGTCTAGTCAAATGTAATGTCTTTCATTGCTGAACTTTGAGCAGAAAATGTTTGGCAGAGGCAGAGAAAACAGTTCTTTCATCAGTACTGTTAATCTTGGTTAAACACTCCCGGCTCCCGGCGCTGTGTGAACGCGTTCATGTGATTGGCTTATAAGTACACAATCCCCCATGTAGGGTGCGTTCTTGTGATTTGGCTAAAACAAGGGAGATATCTGATTGGTTGCAGATCATTCCCTGTTTAAAAAAAC
>JACXGM010026601.1:0-14812 GCA_016801145.1 Umbra pygmaea
GTGTGTGTGTGTGTGTGTGTGTGTGTGTGTGTGTGTGTGTGTGTGCGCATGTATGTTTGTGCATGTGTTTGTGAGTGTGTGTGTGTGTTTTGAGTGTGTGGGAGCGCAGGTTTTACTATCTGGGTGGAAAACAAAAATAAATCCCTGCAAGGGTAATAAAACAATGAAAATGTGACCTTGTAGGGACATTTCACAGGGCCTCCTGTGGAAAAGGGCTATTTTCAGGTAAGGGGTTAGGTTTAGGTTTGACTTGTTGAAGAGTTGCACAAAGTTACAGTGTTTTTGTTACATGTCACATACACTCACCTAAAGGATTATTAGGAACACCATACTAATACTGTTTGACCCCCTTTCGCCTTCAGAACTGCCTCAATTCTACGTGGCATTGATTAAACAAGGTGCTGAAAGCATTCTTTAGAAATGTTGGCCTATATTGATAGGAAAGCATCTTGCAGTTGATGGAGATTTATGGGATGCACATCCAGGGTACGAAGCTCCCGTTCCACCACATCCCAAAGATGCTTTATTGGGTTGAGATCTGGTGACTGTGGGGGCCATTTTAGTGCAGTGAACTCATTGTCATGTTCAAGAAAGCAATTTGAAATCATTCGAGGTTTGTGACATGGTGCATTATCCTGCTGGAAGTAGCCGTCAGAGGATGGGTACATGGTGGCCATAAAGGGATGGACATGGTCAGAAAAAATGTTCAGGTAGGCCATGGCATTTAAACAATGCCCACTTGGCAATAAGGGGCCTAAAGTGTGCCAAGAAATAATCCCCCAAACCATTACACCACCACCACCACCAGCCTGCACAGTGGTAACAAGGAATGATGGATCCATGTTCTCATTCTGTTTAGACCAAATTCTGACTCTACCATCTGAATGTCTCAACAGAAATCGAGACTCTTCAGACCAGGCATTTTTTCAGTTTTCAACTGTCCAATTGTGGTGTGCTCTTGCAAATTGTAGCCTCTTTTTCCTATTTGTAGTGGAGATGAGTGGTACCTGGTGGGGTCTTCTGCTGTTGTAGCCAATTCGCCTCAAGATTGTGCGTGTTGTGGCTTCACAAATGCTTTGCTGCATACCTCGGTTGTAACGAGTGGTTATTTCAGTCAAAGTTGTCCTTCTATCAGCTTGAAGCATTTGCCCCATTCTCCTCTGACCTCTAAGATCAACAAGGCATTTTCGCCCACAGGACTGCCGCATACTGGATGTTTTTCCCTTTTCACACAATTCTTTGTAAACCCTAGAAATGGTTGTGCATGAAAATTCCAGTAACTGAGCAGATTGTGAAATACTCAGACCGGCCGGTCTGGCACCAACAACCATCCCACGCTCAAAATTGATTAAATCACCTTTCTTTCCCATTCTGACATTCAGTTTGGAGTTCAGGAGATTGTCTTGACCAGGACCACACCCCTAAATGCATTGAAGCAACTTCCATGTGATTGGTTGAGTAGATCATTGCATTAAGGAGACATTGAACGGGTGTTCCTAATAATCCTTTAGGTGAGTGTATTTCTCATGCTGTAAAATGGAGTCCATTTTGGTTACACAGTTGTATGCAGTTTCAAAACCTCAGGAAAGGCTGAACAAACAGTAATAATAGTTCTTTCTGCAGGCAGATTGGGGCAGTTATGAAGACATTTTTCAACAGAAATTGCTTTTTCAACCATTGTGTAGTTATCATTATGACTATGGCTAGTTAAAACATCTGTGGTTAAATTGAGATTGAAATGTTCTTACAATCTCTTAAGTAAACACATCACAAATCATTCCATGTAGACATAAAAGACTGCCTGCAATGCATTTTATTCTCCCTCTGTTACAGGAGAAGATGGTGGATGAGGATGTTGTTCTGGAAAGCCCAGACCACGTCTATTGCATCCCAGGTCCTGTTATGGTGGTGGATAATGCTTTTTAGTACTAAACACAGGTGACTTAGAGGTTTTAAAGTGATAATGGTTAGTTATTACATAAACAAAGTTTTAAACAATAACTAAAGTGTGTATACTGTGTTGATGAATCTGTGTTGTCTGTGTCTGAGCACTAATGTATGCCTTTTAAATGGTTTCAGCTTTCTCTTTGGCAACTTCCAGGATTCTCCCTGTTAAAATAGGGATAACAAAGCAGAATTTTGAAATCGTCTTGGAAAAGAATTGGAATAAAACAAGCATGTCATTAGCATTGAACATGAAGGCCACTGTCCAGCAACTGGAATGATAGAGTGCCTTATTGTGTCCATGTACCATAGTTATTTATAGTACCCCTGAGAGCTCAAATCTGAATATACTTCCCGTCGACAGCTCCCATACACAAAGGATAACAGTAATCCCTAAATGCTCTAATGATTTCTGATCATTTTGCTACTAGCTATGTCTGGTAGTATTGATTGGGCAAACATGATATTTTCTCTCAAGTTCTCTTTCACAAATAGTAAACATATGTCAAATCAGATGAATGAAAATGTAGTGTTTAAACCATTTTAAACATAGAGTACAAGACTAAAAGCTCTATTTTAACTAGCTCTACAGAAGGTAAAATATATTCCCTACAGTCAAATTGTACTGCCTCTTGCTTAGTAGAGTCTATATTAGCCGGAACCATACTGTATATGCAAGTAGTGTCTATAAACTACTAAGCAGACTTCTCACAATGCTTTTTCTCAAAAAGGTCCACTGCAAAAAAAACTCCACTGACAAACATTAATGTGCATATACTGTACCTACGTACTAGTTTAACTTTGCACAGGACATTATGGGCACATTCAGAATTGGTTTTATATTGTGTGTGCTTGCACATACTATTAATAAATAACTTTTAGGTGGATGTTCATGTTCATCTTAATTGTAAATGTGTTTGTTTTTTTGCATATCCAACTCTCCCTAAAGCACAATCCGATAGTGAGATCACAGACAGTTTATCAGCCATTATTCACAGTGCACCTGGAGCAATGTGTGTGTTTGTATTGGAAAAATGTGCTAGAGATACTGACTCATAAACATCGGCATACAAAATCATAAATTTGCATAACCAAATCCTCATGAATTTCCAAAGGCCACCTCCAATATTATTTCTACCATAAAGTAAATAAACCTATGGTAATAAAAAAAATTCAAGATCCACATTCTATATTATCCATCAGGTCTACAGTATATTGTTACCTAAGTTGCAGGTTGACGAGTTGAGTAAATCCTAGCTTTCTTATCAATTAGGGAGATGGGCTGTTGTGTTAATTAATTAAAATCCTGATACATTCTTACATCTAGACAGGTCCAAGAAAGATGAATTTGAACACATAACGTGCACACACACAGAAATATAGACACATCTAGCAAATTGAATAGACACTATCCATTCATATTTTACCTCCAGACACCCAACCAGTTTCTATTTGTACATTTCTGCATATACAGTCATATGCACCCCTGACAATTTCCATGATTTTCATTTATAAATAATTGGGTGTTTGGATCAGCAATTTAATTTTGATCTATCAAATAACGGAAGGACACAGTAATTTTTCAGTAGTGAAATGAGGTTTATTGGATGAACAGAAAATGTGCAATGTGCAGCAAAGAAATTATTAAATATGTCAGTTAGGTATGAATGATATATTCAAGGTCTGGGGATTGGGATGGCCATTCCAGAACATTGTACTTGTTCCTCTGCATAAATGCCAGAGTAGATTTTGAGCAGTATTTTGTGTCGTTCTCGTTGTCAAAATCTAGCCCCGGTGTAACTTCAACTTTGTGACGGATTTCTCTACATGATTCTCAAGTATCTGCTGACATTGAATGAAATCCATGCGACCCTTAACTCAAAATTTCCAGTACCAGCACTGGCCACACAGCCCCACAGTTTTATGGAACCTCCACCAAATTTTACTGTGGGTAGCATGTGTTTGTCATGGAACGCTGTGTTCTTTTGCCGCCATGCATAATGCCCCTTGTTTTGACCAAATATCTCCATCTATGTTTCATCAGTACACAGAACCTTCTTCCAAAATGAAACTGGCTTCTCCAAATGTGCATTTGCATACCTCAAGTAACTTTGTTTATGGCTTGTGTGTAGAAAAGGCTTCTTCCACATCAATCTCCCGTACAGCTTATCCTTGTGTAAAGTGTGCTGAATTGTTGAACGATGCACAGTGACAGCATCTGCAGCAAGATGATGTTGTACGTCTTTGTATTGTACTTGGCATGCCACGTCCGGCCTTAAGAACTTTGCCTGTGGTCTTCCATTTTCTCACTATGTTCGTCACAGTGGACACTGGCAGCTTAAGTCTCTGTGACAGCTTTATGTAGCCTTCCCCTAAACCATAATGTTGAACAATCGATGTTTTAATGTCATTTGAAAGTTGTTTTGAGGCCCCCATGTTGCCACTCTCCAGAGGAGAGTCACACAACTTACAATTGTCCACCTTAAATATCTTTTTGTATAATTGGATGCACCTGTTTATGAAGTTAAAGGCTTGATGTGCTCAATAAACCAATTCTGTGTTCCAATTAGTTACAAGTATTCAAATCAACAAAATGAAAAGAGTGGCCAAATGTATGCACCTGTCTAATTTTGTTTTGATGCATATTGTACATTTTCTGTTAATCCAATGAACTTCATTTCAATATTGTGCCATTCAGTGAGAAGCAATTAGCTCGATTATGTTGCCTTAATTTGCGAGTGAGTGATGGAACGACATTTAATAGTATTTATTCAAATATTATTTCAATATGTACAGCATTTATAATAATTTTTTTTCCATTGTTACAGCTCTACAAATAGTACCTTTAACTTTTTTAAAAAAAATGTATTTTTTTAATGATGGAGATATAAGCTATGGGGCGGGATACTGATCGTTATGAGGTTAAGCAAGTCAAATGATAAATGATTGATGTGAGCAAAACACAGCTTTGGAACAAGAAACGTTGTGCTCAGTGAGGCTACCTGGTGGCCATTATTTGTACTTAAAGAAAAAAAAGAAAAAAAAACTCACCCTGCAGCAGGCCCTGGTACAGATCACTCTTTACTGACAAGATTAGATGAGAGACATCTGTAAAGGGGAGGTAGCAGGTGTGCCTCCTCAGGCTTGCCAGGAGGGGGCTACGTGACAATGAGATCTTAATAAATAAAATTAATAATGGATGTCACATAATAATAATAACCACCTTGTGAAACAGAAAAACAAGATCATTGTATTTTGCCTACAGCTCATCATTTATCACCATAATGCCCTCCAAGCAACTAAGCTACCTGTCAGTTTACCCTAAAAACACTAAGGCCCTCAGGGGTAGATACTCAGACCCAACTGTACACACACGATTGCGTGGCAGTTCACAGCTCCAACACCCTCATCAGGTGTCACAATGGTAGTATTACCAACAATGAGGAGATGGAATAGGTCAGAGATTTAGCAATGGGGTACCTGAACATCAACAATACCATCGAGGTGATTTTGAAATAATGGAAGTGTAGAGAAGGGCATGCACCAATCCTAATTGACTAGGCTGCGGTGGAGCAGTTTGAGAACTTTTGAGTTCCTTGGGGTCCACTTCACAGAAAAGTAAAATGGTGCAAGGGGTATAGCATTGCACTTCCAATAAACTCTGAAGTTTCAAAACACGGAATACCTTCCTATCTATCTATTCATCTGCCCAGAATCATTTGAGGAATTAGGGATGTTACTGTATATTCTCTGATACTGTGGGAGAACCAGCAGTTCTCCCAAGGAAGCAAATACAGTAAAACTGAGTAGGGGCAGGCATAGTGGGGTTGTTGGAACTGCATAAAGTTGGAAATGGATATAAAATGATATCCAAGGTCTGGCAAATGCCAGTCAGTACTGTTCAATCACTTATTAAGAAGTGGAAGATTCAGGGATCTCTTGATACCAAGCCAAGGTCAGGTAGAACTTGAAAGATTTCAGCCAAAACTGGCAGAATATCTGTTTGGGATACAAAGAAAATGTGTACTCCCTGTACACACGGCTGGTTGGCCACCCACCTCTCCAACTCAATTATCAAATTTGTGTATGACACGATGGTAGTAGGTTTAATTTCCAACAACGATTAGATGGCCTACAGACAGGAGCTCAGCACACTGACAGCATGGTGTCAGGCAAATATTCTCTCAACTTAAAAAAAACTAACAAAGAACTGATTGTGGACTACAGGGTGAACATGGTGGAGGACAGGAACACTAAGTTGTTTGAGTGTATGGTTATGCAAAGCGTTCGACGCTCAGCTGAATGTGTTATCGGGTCCTCACTGTTCCCCCTGGAAGTCACCTACAACGCCAGGTGCCAAAGGAAAGCAAGGAAGATCATTGCTGATGCCAGAACAACCAAGCCACATTCTGTTTCAGCCTCTCAGGTCCACTAGATGCTGCCAGTACAGGAGCATCCGGTCTAAAACAGTCAGATTGAGCAACAGCTTTTTCCCTCAGGCTCCTAAATGGTACACATTAAAAGACATTGTACAGGGTTACGGCAGCTCATATAGACATTCCACTGGTATTGTTAGGCTAAATAACAGTTTCTACCTACAAGCCAAAAGGCTAATAAATAGCTAAACTAGTACACATCCAGACCTTTCACCTAACCCTATGTCAATATTGTAGTTTTTTCTGCTCATGTACTTGCAGCTATCAAGGGCTGTCCCTGTTTAATTGTATTTCTCTGTTGCTAACTTTATAGTTATAACAGTGTTACCCTTGCATAGGTGTTTTTCAGGATTTTTTATTACTCTTATCCAACTATGAGAGATTGAATCTTTATGCATTTCATTGTACAAAGCACAATTGGTGTATCTGCCACATGTAACAAATAAACTTGATTGTGATGATGAATTAGCTGGTGTTACGCACTGCTCCCCAGGAGGGGAGTGGGATTCTACACCTCGCTGCCCAGATGGTCAGAGAATGGAGTATGAGGTCGTAGGTGCAAGCAAGGACACAGAGACATCCGGTTACCGTTTTAAAGCAATGCTTTTATTTAGCCACGGTAAAGATAAACAATAATCGGTAAGTGAGGAGACTGGGGGTACCAGACCACAGAACTTAACAAAAGTCCCCCACCCCCTTACCTGTCCTAACTCTCACAGAAAAAAAACGAAACTGGCACACGGTCAAGGCGCCCTACCCAAACTTACAGTAGGTGGCCCATACCAGGTCTGACTTGTGTGCTTAGACAAGGGAGTCCCCTACGGGCAAGATGTACACTCCGGAGTAGCTCTAGGCTAAAATCTCCTCACTCCCTGTGAACAAAAGTAATAAGAAACAAAGGATTAATGTTCAGATTGGAGATACCAGCACAAACAACACTAACACTAACTACTCTCACAAGTAGGCCTACCACTCTCTCTATTACAGAAAACACAGCTCTCACTCTAATAACAAACAAACACTAAAGCACCTGTATGTATGGGATACCAGGTGTATGGGATAACGGAGGGGAGGAGTCAGTGATAAGTGATGAAATGGGCTTGATGAGAGAATCAACCGGATCATTGACACATGGACCTGGCGGCGACTGGGGAGATTATGGCAGCGCGGAAGGAGACAGGGCAACAGTGGAGGCATGAGGTGTTGTCACCGGGTTCCGACATGGAGCATGGACCGGAAGCTGTGTTTGACGTGGAGGCCTTCTTCGGGGGTGCTAGTGGTTCCGAGTATGAGCGGGAGATAGCAGAGATTGTGGCGTTGGATTTGCTGCATGAGAGAGGGGGCGAGGAGAGGGCAAAAAGGCTCCCGGGGTGGTGGCGGGTCGGGACACCCATACGGTGAGTGAGATCGACATGGCGGGGAGTTCAGATGGGAGTGTGGGGGGTGCTGGTGTGGGGGTAGGGTTTGAGGAATCACGGTATGTTCGGAGGAAGAAAAAGTGGGCACGGAAGAAAGAGGGTGGTGAGAGTAGTTTGGGAGAGGATGTAGGGCCGGCGCTTGGTGGTGAGGAGCAGGGGTTTAAGGTGGTAGTGGTGTTTGCAGCCCCGACTGGTAAGATGTTCCACCCGGTGTCGCTCACGACGGCGATTAGGGATCAGGTTGGTGGGTTGTGGATGCTAGAGGGGTGTGTTTTATTTTCTAGGGTCGTGGGGTGTGTTTGGTGGAGGTGTCTTAGGTGGGCCCTGTCCGGCCTCGCTCTCCGGTACTGTTGGTGGCGGTGTATGCACCTTTAGTTGGTTGCGATCTGCCATTACCCCATAGAAGAAGAAGAAGAAGAAGAGAGAATCTGCACCACCTGTAGGGGAAACAAACAAACTGAACAAAACAAACACACAGAACAGAACAAAAACACAGTACCTAAACACTAACACTGAACCAGGGGACGTAACAGCTGGTTGCTGACCAGCAGGCTAGACTGGTAAAGCGGGATTGAGAAAGGGTCAAGCTTGTGGCCTTTTTTGAAGAAAAAAGTAATGCCGGCAGCAGCATTCCAATCCTGTGGGATTACAGCTGTTTGTAATAAGAGGTTTAAGAAACAGGTGATATGGGCTGAGATACTCGAGGCAGGCAGTCAAAAGAAGACTGCAATGATTCCTGGCTTCCCTGGAGAGTTGCCTATCAGAGAGGCTTTTGCAGGCCACAGCTATGTACCAGAGCAAGAGTTTATGTTATAGTAGCTCAGAAATTTCAGCGCTAACAAGGTGCTGTAACAATTTTGGTAATGACTTTGACTGGGGGCGTGGATTGGTGAATTTCTTTGAGTCATTCAATTGACCACTTGCTGAACTAATGCACACCACTCTAAGTTTATATGTTAAATCTGATCAATTGCTTAACATACAATAATGTATTTATCATACAAAGTAAAACTTCTCCTGTCTTTGCATCTATTTTAACATGATTTCCTGTACCTGTGCAGAACAAAACATTGTAATTCATTCTCTTGCATGATCTGGTGGTAATCTTTTCTCTTCATCCTTGTACCCATTGATCACGAAACTGAATGTTCAACTGCACTTTACGAACTGCAACTTAAACTGTTTGTACAAGGAAATGTATGTAAATATTCACAACAGTGGGGTATATTCTTCCACCACTGTATTTTCATCAGGAAAGGCAACGCTTGTGGTGAGACTATGAATTTGTTGCCATGTTCGTGTAAGACTCATACTGAATTTCAAATAGACCCCATAATCTTGGACCTATATTTACACAAGTGTCCCAAAGCTGAGTGTAAATGCTCAAGATTGTGATCAAGTGGCCACATCCACTGAGTGTACTACAATGCAGCCTTCTGGCGAAGTGAAATCCCACGAGGCACCAAGTTATTATAGAGTTTGCAATTTCAGACAAAATAATGGGCTGATATTCCATAATATAACACATATAAAAACAGCTCCTACATTAAACATCTATTTTTTATTGAGTTTTTATTCTTGAACAATAGGACAAAGTCCTTAATTTAATATGTATGTTGTATTATTTAAAAGTGGAATATGAATTGCATCATTCAACTGTGTCTCTAACGTGATGGCTTTGTTGATCCCCTAGCCATGCTCTGAGTTTTGTCAGCAATAAGTTACCGTGGCAGGCATGCTCTGTAACAAATGTGTACAGCAGAGGGGCTGATTTGGAATTGATAGTCAGTATTTTTAACTTTGTTTGGGAGTGGTTTCATAGTTATTCATTAAAGGGTTTTGCAGAACAATCCCTATAGTTGTGTTGTACTTGGTTATATTTTTCTAGGAAAAATTGTTATAGTCATATTAGGATCATTTATATATTTGTCATTTAGCAGAATCGTATACAGTGCGACTTAGTTAGTGTATTCATCTTAAAATAGCCAGGTGAGACATATCACAGTCAAAGGAATTTGATTTGTTCTCAATCTACAGTCTAGATATACAAAGTAAAACCAGTGGGAATTCTCATTGTGTAGATGTCTCACTGTTGGCATTTGGGGCTTGTCAGTATTAGTCTCTCATCAGGTACCAACATATGCCTTAGAAGTCAAAACCATTCAATTATAATTTTACAAGCATCATCATTTCTGAGCACAATTCTTTTTTAAAGTGACATTTTAGCAGTTAGAACAATATCCTGATTTCATGCTTTATCTATAACTAATGTTGTGCAAACGTACCCCCTCCTGCTGCATCGCTGCCCTCAGAAGAAGGCTGGTAGGTTCCGAAACACTCCTGCCACTGCACAGATGGAGCCTTTTGGGACTTCGGCTAAGAAAGGCACTGTATAAAGTGTAAACTGGAGGAGAAGCTAGATAAGAGGAGGATATGCCAAGCCAGGGTACCCTCGATGCTGCTCTACCCATACAACGCAGGAGCTGCTAAAGGAAAAGAAAGACACCCAGAAGTAGGCTACAAGAGCAAAGACCACCTGCAGATATTGGTCCCAAACTACCAGGAGGCAAACCCAGAGACAAAACAGCCTGTCCTGGAGACTTTTTTGTTTTCAAAGTTTGTTTTTCCTCTCACCTCCTTAATTAATTTTAATAAAATGCCCGCTAGGGCTATAAACCCTTGTCCTGTGTTTGTTCCTTGTGTCTTTTCCAGAAACACTCAGTGACAGCTGTCTCCTGCAAAATGCCAATGCATTCGCCATGTGTTTTGGGACAGCAAAGTCAACATTCCTGTTTTGTTCTCTACATTCAACACATATGAAAATACAATGCAAAGATGAATATGACTGAATATCACAGACTCAGTTCACCTTTTATATCTAGCAGTTTCTTAGATAAATCAAATTCCAACTTCACCCGTCAAGCTATTACAGAGTGGCAAAACATAAAATGCACATTGGCAGGGGTGCCACATGTGCTCGAGGTTCGAGCGCACCTGTCCACCTTTCTCCTGATCCTCAGAGGTCTTGCACGGTTCTGACTAACGAAATCCTGAAAAAACAAGACCAGTTATGTCAGAACATGACTGACATGAACATATCTTTGAATCAAATAAATTAAACTGAAGGAAACAAGACAAAAAAAAACAAGAAGACAGGCTCCATACTCAACGCTAGGAAAGTGTGCAAAGGCGGAGCCTTGTTTTTAGGACACCAACCATGAACACTTTTTTTACTACGGTGTGGTTGCGTCTGCTTGGGAGTGTACAGTACAGTAAATCCACCAGTGGGGGAAAATAGAATGTTCCAGAGTTACTTCTAGGTAATCCCTCATGATTATTCATTTTGAAAGTAGTGACAAAAGTCTGAGTTTCCGACTGTGTTGTTTATATCTGATTTGCGGGTAAACGCGAGGTGTTTATTTGAACAAATCACAAAAAGTCAAACAAAGTATACTGACAGCACATTTAATCAGAGCATTTAATCAGAACGCTGTTATTTTGAAAACGTTTCATGAATGAGGGCCATTCTACCACACATTTTTTGCAGCAGAATCTCCTCTTTCAAATGGATAACAATATTATTATTATCGGATAATAATAGATAATCAGACGATGAGCATCGTCAATTGACTTTGAAGGTAAAAAAGGCAATTGATGACGGAAGAACGACAACAGTTACGAAAACCAACCCTACAATAAGTGTCAGTGAAATCACTAATGAGCTCCAGAATACACAGGGTGAAAATGTTGAAGAAGCATTCAGAAGTAGAATTACAGGCAAGATGCAAACCCCTGATCAGCACCAACATACTAATGGCCAGAATAGCATTGGATAAAAAGTACAGAGATCAGCCTGTAACTTTTTGGAACATATTTTTACAGACAGTTGCAACAAAGGGGATCCTTTATCAACATGATAGGACCACAAACGTGGAGATAAACAGGTACTACAGATGATCCAAAGCATACCCTCTCATCTGGGAAACATGGTGCAGGTAATGCCATGACGTGCCTTAGAATTGTCTCACTCATCTTTATTGATAATTTAAGGAATTTGAGTAGCAACAGAATGAATTCAGAAGTGTACAGATGCATCTTGGCTACCAGTGTACAAGATAATCCCTCCAGACCCATAGGGCTCTGAACTGTAGATATGTTGGTACATATTGTAATTCACGTTTTTCCAAGGTTTCCCTGAATATGTCATTCCTGTAATCTACATACAGGTTGCAGCAATGAGTGTAAAAACGTGGATTGTTTTATGCTGGACAACTCAATCCCTTGATTTCAATCCAATTGAACATGCATTTCACTTGTTGAAGAGAAAGGCTGCAGTAAAGGCTTGGCAAAGCACCTAAAAATTATGAAACCAAGGTTTTGGCAACCCCCATTACGAGCTTGTTTAACCTCTGAGTAATCTCTAAACACCAAAAAGCTTCTGTGGCCTCCCCCATCTTCAAGCGGACACTCTAGATGCAAACTACAGCTTTATAGGAACCTTTATCTTTGGAAGCCAAATTAAACAGTTTATCAACCATTTCGAATCCCCCATACCCTCTCCGATATGAAATCTGGTTTCAGAGCTAGGCATGGTTGCAAATCAGACATGCTCATGTTCCATAACAACATTATAACTGCCAATAAAAAAGACAATGCTATGCAGCCGTCTTCATTGACCTGGCCACAGCTTTCGACTCTGTCAATAGCCTTGGTTTCTCAAATGACTGCCTCGTCTGGTTCACCAACTACTTCTCAGGTAGGGTTCAGTGTGTTAAGTTTGAGGCTATATCTCTCTGGTTACCTCAAAAGCCAGAACCTCCTTTGGCCACAACGCTTTCCAGTTCTCTGCTGCTAACAACTGGAAAGAAATACAAAATGTTTTGAAACTCAAATCCATCGTACCGCTCACTACCTTTAAAGAATTACTATTAGAGCTACTGTCAGACCATTGGACATGTTCTCTCCTCCCTCTCTCGCACCTTGTCTTTGCCTGTTTATGCATTTACCAAACCCATGGCATATTTTGTACATATTAACCTGCACAGCTATCATTGTATGTTTTTAATATGTACTTATTTCAGTGTTGTTGTTTTTGCCCTGCAACTTTGCATTCTGACTGATCTACCGCTTGCA
Organism: Umbra pygmaea; assembly: GCA_016801145.1. NCBI lineage: Eukaryota > Metazoa > Chordata > Actinopteri > Esociformes > Umbridae > Umbra > Umbra pygmaea. Next base: position 12,932 of record JACXGM010026601.1, read on the forward strand.
TAGACCTAATTTGCAAAGACTATATATTATTCCTACCGTATACTCAGAGTATCCTGCATTCTGTATTTTGTACTTTTGTGTAAATTCATGTGTAACTATATGTTGTGTTGCACCTTGCACTTTATCTTGGCCAGGTCACAGTTGAAAATGAGAATCTGTTCTCAGTCGGCATACCTGATAATACTGTATGAAGGTGAAATGAATAAAATACCTCAGAATTTGCTGTTATAGCCTTGAATATCCCTTATGATAAAGATTTTAAAATAAAATCAATAATATAAAAAAATCTTACACTAGGTAAAATTTTTATTTGACTTACACTTTTATAATAATTTCTCCATAAGTGTGAGGGCTGCACACATTACCTGGCTTGAGCTTTATCTAGAGTGACAAACTACTACCAGGGGTCTATATTTAAGTAATAAAGCATACAGATCTGTATTATATGAACAATATACTACAACTAAGACCTGCTCCTATGCACAACTTATTGCAGAGTCCTGGATACAGCAACATAACACAAATACAGAGATGCCTTTTTGCTATTATTAACTGGTTACCATTGCATTTAGAGGAATTACAAGTTATTTGATATCATACCATCGGTATACAGTCTAATACATAGAGTAGTTCCTTTATTTATACTGGGAAAAGACGACTGAGACCAAGGTCTCTTTAAAAGTTGTGCTCTGTGATACACCAATAAAAACAGATTTTAACAAGCACATTCAAGGAACTACTGTAAGACAGAATAAAAATAGTAATATCTTTTTTTATATTTAAGTATATTTGAAGCATACTTTCAAAATATACATACCAAAATAATACAGGTCCTTCTCAAGAAATTAGCATATTGTGATAGGGTTCATTATTTTCCATAATGTAATGATAAAAATTAAACTTTCATATATTTTAGATTCATTGCACACCAACTGAAATATTTCAGGTCATTTATTGTTTTAATACTGATGATTTTGGCATACAGCTCATGAAAACCCCAAATTCTCAAAGAATTAGCATATCATGAAAAGGGTCTCTAAACGAGCTATTATCCTAATCATCTGAATCAACTAATTAACTCTAAACACATGCAAACGATTCCTGAGGCTTTTAAAAACTCCCAGCCTGTTTCATTACTCAAAACCGCAATCATGGGTAAGACTGCCGACCTGACTGCTGTTCAGAAGGCCATTGACACCCTCAAGCAAGAGGGTAAGACACAGAAAGAAATTTCTGAACAAATAGGCTGTTCCCAGAGTGCTGTATCAAGGCACCTCAGTGGGAAGTCTGTGGGAAGAAAAACGTGTGGCAAAAAACGCTGCACAACGACAAGAGGTGACCGGACGGTTGTGACCGGACGGAAGATTGTGGAGAAGGACCGATTCCTGACCTTGGATGACCTGCGGAAGCAGTGGACTGAGTCTGGAGTACAAACATCCAGAGCCACCGTGCACATGCATGTGCAGGAAATGGGCTACAGGTGCCGCATTTCCCAGGTCAAGCCACTTTTGAACCAGAAACAGCGGTAGAAGCGCCTGACCTGGGCTACGGAAAAGCAGCACAACAAAACAACAACAAATTTTGCATGTCATTCGGAAATCAAGGTGCCAGAGTCTGGAGGAAGACTGGAGAAGGAGAAGGAAATGCCAAAATGCCTGAAGTCCAGTGTCAAGTACCCACACTCAGTGATGGTCTGGGATGCCATGTCAGCTGCTGGTGTTGGTCCACTGTGTTTTATCAAGGGCAGGGTCAATGCAGCTAGCTATCAGGAGATTTTGGAGCATTTCATGCTTCCATCTGCTGAAAAGCTTCATGGAGATGAAGATTTCATTTTTCAGCACGACCTGGCACCTGCTCACAGTGCCAAAACCACTGGTAAAT
>JACXGM010026602.1:0-14812 GCA_016801145.1 Umbra pygmaea
CCGTCCCAGGGCAGATGCTGTTGATGCAGAGGAGTTTAACTCGCAGAAGTAGCTGCTAGTTCCATAGTGAGAGGTGATGCAGAGCGAGTTCAACTCGCAGAAATAGCTGCTAGTTCCATATGTGACGGGTGTGCAACGGCTCCGAACGCACCCTTGCTAGCAGCCCGCACGGAAGTTCGCCCCATACCGGGCTAGATCCGCGGCCATCTGCTCCGCAACACTCGACACAGCTCTGCTTGCAACGTACCAACTGATTGAGCTATACAAAAAAAGGTACCAAATGTAAAACTCTTCGGCGACATTTCAAGCTTGCTGTGGAGTGAGAATACCTACGTTCTTAACTCCGTTACACATAGTAAGTGGTATCCGTGCAATATCCAATGGAATATCCATCAACAATCCCAAAGAAGGTCTGACAACTCTGAACTAGCCTAGAGTAAACAGCAAAAATCTTGAATCCTCCGTGCAGGTAACTTAACAAGCGACCCCATTGGATGAATTCGTCCAATAACATTTCCCATTTATCTGCCTCGATTTTCTAAAAGTCACAGGATATCAACCATGTTTTTCTATTTTCTCTAAATGCACACGATAAGCAGTCTCTATTTCCTAAAATGCACAATGTGCTTGGATACGTAGTTATTTACTCCATTAATAATTTACTTAGTACATTACAATGAACATCATGCAAATACAATCTAATACATATTTTAGACACAACTTTGTATTATATGTCGTTGAACTGACTCATTTTCGTGTGTAAAAATCCTGCAGCTGCTGCCTGTACTGTAGGACGATCTCGGCTCCTACCATACCAGTGACGTCATAGCAATTGTCAGCGTTCTATACTAACAAACGCAGTTTTGGGTGTTGCTTAAAAAAGCTATGTATTGATTTTTTAACTAAATTTTTTTGTTTAATTATTTTTAATTGTCATAAATAACACATTATCAACGTTGATTCTTTCAGTTCAGTTAATCTTTAAGCGACTTCAACGCGCCCGCAAAGCATCCCAGAAAGGCGGCGCTGCATTTGAGAAAATGTTGCACGACAAAAAAGCTGCCCGATGTCAAGCTTTATGCAAATGAATCCGTTGAACGCGTTGCGACGTGGGTTCATCCATGTAGATGTAGCAAAAACTGAGAAACTGATTGTTGCTGTAGCCCACAGCTGTACTTGAGGAACGCCCATCAGCGTACAAATTTTGCGTAGAAAAACCAGCCGACAGAAGTGTAGCACGGACAAGTTATCTGCACCTTTCGACTCGTTAATGCTCTGACTACTGATCGACACCTCTCTCACGGCTACCACGCAGCGGCCACACTAGTCAGTGCGCTGACTACTGCTCTTTGGTGGCTCTCTGACAACGAGTCTCTTGATGGGTCTCTGGCAGCTGCCAGACAGCCATCACAGATTCGATGCTGCCACTTGGAGGATCTCGCTGTCACTCCATATCTGCCAATCGCTTCGACCTCAGGACTGTCAAAGCACATGTTTAAATAGGTGACTGAATAAACATTTCTCCAATCACATTACAAATCGATTAACCTAATATATATATATATTTGTTTATTTTTTTACTGAGATGTTGTATGTATAATTTAGCCCTCATGTTCTAGGACTTCTCGAAGTGAAAGGGAAAAAAGAAACCACTTAATAGCAATGTGCTGTATACAATTAATTAGTAATTCTGAAATGGAACTTGCAATATGGAGTAGTTCCGATGCATACACTTTTATCAATGATCGCTGGTACAACAATTCACTGAACCGGGTGGTTATACCATGAACACCACTAGTCATACTGGAGAACTTGCATACACGAGGTCAGACCAGACGTGAAATTTCATCGCAGCCTACGCTCACGTTCAAATGTCCTGCTTTGCGTAGGAATCATTTTACGCCCATCCTACGTCTGTTTTAGGTTGTACGCATGTTTGATAAATGAGGGTCAATATCATGAAAACTGCAGGAGCTGAAAAGGTGCAAAAAAACGAATGAGAGAGAATAATAAAAAACAAAATTATCTTGATTGCTCTCCCAGAAGTATGTCGGATTTGGAAACTGTGGCAGCCTTTCAAGCTGCCCCTCTAATTAACCCTGCTATACATTTCAACGCAAACTATATTGAAATGTAATGTAGGCTGTCATTCAAAATATTAATTGCCTTCATTTCTGAGAATTCCTAAATTCTCACAGATTTAGGAGCTGGTTTTAGCATTAACTCTTAATAAAATCTAGCCTTTATTTTTAAGAGTTTCTTTTATATCAGCAAGTGAGGAGCTACTTTTAGCCTTAAAATGTTTTGTGAATACAGGCCCTGGTGATGTCTGTGTAACAGGGAGCTAACACCTCACCTGGTTAAATAAATGTGAAAAAAAATTAAAATGCCAATAATGTTTTCAGTACAAAGGCAGCTAAAATAGTGACTTTGATAGCCATTGAATTATGACTTTTATTGTAGGTAAATCATGCACATTCCAGCATGCTCTTTATGCAGCTCAGAGTTATTTTAGATGTTGTATTATTTGTGCAGTTAAGCCTATCCTATGACTTGTGTATTTCAGTTCTCCAGTTAGAATGCCTGTGGATGGCCAGCCAGCTCCTGAGACTGTACCCCTTACTGCCATCATTGCCCCAGGACTGCCCTCCTACATTGAAGCACTAAACCGCAGTGGGCAGCATGATTTGCCCCCACCACCTTACATGGGGTAGGCTAGTGTTATCATATTGTTACATCTTTTTGTCTATTCCAACACAGTTTACGATGTGTTATGGTGTCACAGTTACCGGTGTGTGTGGAGAGAGGGAGACTTGAGTCAGCGGTACGTGAGAAATGTTCATGCTTTATTTTATACATGTGTAATCGGGAAGAGCAGAACACAGAAGGCAGGGTGCGTTTACAAACAAAACCACTTCTACTCGTACTCTTTAAAGTGGTACGGACACTGGTAAATGGATCTAAGTAACAAGCACACGCCTTTCTCTATTCTGGCTATCACCTATAGCACACACTTGTTTGTAGCTCTCAGATATACTAACATGGATGGCATGTATCTACACCAGTGGTCCTCAAACCCTTCCATGAAGGGCCTAGTGTATGCAGGTTTTCGCTTTTACCTTGTACAAGCCTGATGGAGTAGCTCAATAATTGGTTAGTATCTCCCCTCACCTGGCAGTCTAGGTCCTAATTATGCTCTAATTGAAGGGAAAGACCAAAAACCAGCATACACTAGGCCCTCCATGGAAGGGTTTGAGGACCACTGATCTACACGATATTTCTGATAACGCTCAGAGAAGCGAATAAACACAGAAAATAACAACCACACAGAATAAACATGCCTTACGGTCAACATGTACAATGCTCCACGCCTCTCCCTATTCTGGAGGTTGCTTTTATACCAAACACTGATCTCTAACAGGACACAGCTGTAGACAATCCTCAATCACCCCCATTTACCCAATACTGTTCTCCCTACTCTGTACTTCGATTCCCAGCAACCCCAGAATAGGAAGAGGCGTGGTTGACACCAAAGGGGACCCGTTTCAAAATAAAAGTAACAACACAACCACCATGCCATTGCACTGAATGAAAAAGAAATATATACACAAATAAAGAATGATCAAATTAGGAAACTAAGGTAAAGTATTACAGTGAGTCCTATGAAGGTAAATATGGTGCAAAATGTGAGAGCACGTAGATGTGATGTGAGCACTTGTAGAATATGATGTGAGAACTTGTACAACTAATATTGAACTTGTAGGTGTGATGTGAGCACTTGTAGAATATGATGTGAGAATGTGTACAATGAAAATTGAACTCGTAGGTGTGATGTGAGCAATTGTAGAATATGATGTGAGAACTTACAAAACAAAAATCTGTACAATAATCTCACTTGTATAAAATATTCACACATGTGAGCTGAATTTGAAGTCAAAGGAGAGCTTGTAGAAAAAAATATGTGCTGTAAATTTACTGGCATATTTTTTTTAACTTGACTAATTTTTCCAGTACAACCACAACTCGTTGATCACAACCTCTCGAATCGCTCTCTACAACCTCACAACTGTGCTATATCGCATCACAAAGTGACGAATCTGCGTGCGTTGGCTTTTGCTACTATTTCTCGCGATACATTTGGTGCAAAACAAACTTGCACTTATAGCTGTGAAAATGTGAGAGAGCAGGAGGGGCGGGGGGTGGGGGGGATAAGCCAATCAGAAATCAGAAGACGAAGAGCTGTTTTCTGTTCTTCATAGACCTCAACAGTCCCGCCCATCCTCCGGTTCCGGAAGTAAATTTCCCATTCATTTCTCCCATAGACGTCTGGAAAAATCCTTATTTAAAGAGTTTTAGACCATGCCTTAGGCTATCCAGCTACGACGTGACTCATAAGCATACAACATTTAATCTCGAGTGAATAAACGAAAATAAAATCCACGAAAAGCAGAACACAGTCTTGTACCTTTAGATTTTTTTTGATTTTCTGTTCGTTTTCATTCCAAATTATATGTTGTATGCTTATGATTCACGTCGTAGCTGGTTAGCCTAAGGCATTGTCACACGGTTGGCAAGGTGACAACTGACCAGAACAGCGCAGGAGTAGGCCTAATTTAAAGACTGAAGATTTGGAGAAACAGAAACCAAACGGAGACAGAGGACAACAACATTGAGAACAGTGGAAATACTGAAAAATATATGGAGGAAGACTGCCCATGGCTGCACCTGGAAGAATTCTTCACCTACAGGGGGAGAAAACGAGACAGCGTGCAAATGTATCTTTTACATTTTTTAAGTAACTAGTTTGGCTAACAAAGCAGCTAACAACACTTTACACTCCAGTGTCATCGTTAGCCTGGGATTCAGTTAAGACAGAACTACAGAACTACTAATGTGTGTGTGCGCTGCACAAATTATTAGGACAAACAATTTCAATATAATATGTTAAATCAGCAGTCATTTTACCAAATGTAACACTCTTTCACATTATGCAATTAATTAAACAATCCCCTTTGGACTTGATGCTTTTTGATGATGTGTTAAAAATCCTCTGTTAAAAAGTAACCAGTATTTTGATTAGTAAAAACAGCGATTTTTTTGTATGATCTATAATATGAAAGCTGTTTAAACTGCTTTAGCTAAATGTATAATTTAGATTGTGTGTAATATTTACAACATAGCATTACAGCATATTATGGTAAAATTTACCTGAAATTGGAAGGTTACAGTGACTAATTGCGGGTTGCCGCCTAATAGTCATATTTATGATTGGCTGATTTAGCTAGCTATTCACTGTATTGTACCTCGAAACAGCACTGTTGTCTTGTTTATGGTACTTTTTGTACCATATAATTTTACAGCCACATAATTTTCATTATTTGTTTTGGTTGTTTTAAAACACACAAGAAAATTTATCCGATTTATCGATTACAAAAAAAGAATCGATAGCTGCAGCCCTACACTCATGATTTGTTGGCAGATCTGTCGCTATTTATGGAGCGAAATCAGTGCCACAAGACAAAGCTCCGTAAAAAAGATTTGCAGAAAATACTTGTGCACTTGCAGAAAATATTTGTGTACCTGCAAAAAAGATTTGTCTACTTGCAGAAAAGATTTGTGTACTTGTAAAAAAAACGTGTGTACTTGCAGAAAAGATTTGTGCACTTGAAGAAAAGATTTGTGTACTTGCAGAAAAGATTTGTGTACTTGCAGAAAAGATTTGTGTACTTGCAAAAAATATGTGTTTTCGTCAAAAGGAGGTGGGACCGCTCAGAAAAGGGGGTCAGGATGTTTGGCTTCCCTGCAGACAGTGAGAGAAGGAAGAAATGGTTAATCAAAGTGAGCAGGAGTAATTGGACTATCACAGGAGACGCCAACAACAAGAAATTATGCAAGGTAGTGATGTGAGGATATCGTATTCAGTAGCATTTATGCATGTAAAACATCAAATATAGTGCAATTAACAACAACAAGATATGCTCTTATATGGTATGTTCTTGGGATATTGTGAACATTATTATAACATCAAATTTCTACAATGTCTACAATAAAATCATACTGAAATATATCTATAACTCAACCCAAATGTAATAATAATGTAAATATTGTTTTAAAGTAATTAACTTCGACACTGTAATCATTTAAAAAAAACAGAAAAGGTTAACTGTTGACGTTAGCTAGTTTTCCTCATTTAATGGATTAATTTTATAAACTTAAGCTCAATAACGTCAGCTAAAATGTGTTTGTAATGCAGGTTTCAAAAGTAATTCGGATTTTAAAGTTATTACCTCAGTAAATATTGACTGATGAATGAAGTGAACGGGGTTGACGACGCATCTCGCTCTTGGCTCTCGGCTCTCGGTCTCGCTCTCATCCTTTGTGTGATGGACAGACGTAAGTGGCCAATGATACTGGACACAGAAATGGCGTTATTTGATTGGCTGTAATGATTGTCAGTGCTGGTCCCTCCTCCTTTTGACAAACACACAAATCTTTTCTGCAAGTATAGTAAAAAGTGCATTGCAGTAGTCTAACCTAATAGTGATAAATTGATTGCAAAAGTTTTGGTAGTAAGACTGCCTATATTTAGTAATCCCATGTTAACTGAAAATGTGTCTGGTTTTTGGAGAAAATGCTGAGGTATGGAAACGATATTCTATAAGTTTCTAATTTAATAATTGCCTTTTCTTTTAAGACACTTGGAAAAGTTTTGTGAAAAACTGCATTGCTTGTTACAAACCAAGACATAACATAACTATTGATGAGCAACTGTTCCCAACAAAAGCTCAGTGCCATTTTACTCAGTACATGGCAAACAAATCAGACAAGTTTGGGATCAAATTTTGTACACAAATCTTTTCTGCAAGTAGACAAATCTTTTTTGCAAGTACACACATTTTTTTGTGTCTTTCACACTGATTTCGCACCAGAGCTATAGAGATTGCTAATGTGTTGTCATCATGACATATTCCCGCAAAGCATTTTGGGAATCCGTGGCACAAACTGAAGGCGCCCATGCTAATTGTCTTTTTGTTCAACAGTCTTAATATCTTTTATTTAACAGGCTCATGCACCAATAGCTCCAACAGTGTTTTACTAGAAAGCACATTTAGTAAGATCAGTAAACGAGTCAAAGTTTTCACAATTTACCATTTAACTTATGCATGATGTGTTTGTCTTGTTTTGTTGAATTCATCCATCTGTACAAAAGACCTGGGCCTGCCTGCTGCAGCGACTTGTTCGAAGTTAAAAACTTTGTGTGTGTATGCATTAACACCAGTGTTCGAATTATGATTTCATCTTTGTGGGGGTCTCTTAAATAGGCGCGGCATGTGTAGATAGGTAAATAAATAAATAACAATAATTACAAACCCCCTTATATCACACTGTTGCTATACTGATGGTATGATTTTGTTGTCCTCGTGGCAAAGAATGGGCTCTTTTAAGTGGTTTGGTATCCTTTGGTATTTAAAATAACATTTGACTTTACAAAAAGCAGCAACCGATGTATAACATGATCATAAACACACCCATCGCGATATGCGCTCAGCAGTAGCATAAACCTAATGCGTTCTTTTGGAAAACATGTTTCTTTTAGGCTGTTTATTAACATAAATGTCGTGATATATATTAAAGGAAAAAGTGCATTTTTTGTAATCTAAATAATAGTGCTGATGATTTTTAGAGACCCCCACAGGTGTATGATTTTACTGCCTACACAACAAATTGTAAGCTCAGGAAACAGAGCCCAAAATCCTACAGCACGGCGAAGTGTCTGTCTGCCGACTCAGAGCTGTAGGTAACTAGTGGCATTCTGTCTGAATTGGGGTCATTTTGCAGACGTCTGTGGTGTGTTGCCCTGTACTCCGGAATCGCTGTAAAAATAATCAATAAACACATTTAGCACTGCACGATGCACTGCATATGGACACAACACATCTATTAATGCATCTGAAAAATAGTCACATTGACCAAAAAAATCTATTCTAATCTAATCCAGTAAACAATTACCGTCTTTCAACGTTGATATATGGTTGAAAATTAGTCGGTCAGCCTTGGACTGGTTTACGATGTGATTTTAACTAAGTAGTTTCAGCCAGACTGTTTGAGTACATGTTTTCAACTGATCATTAAGTCTCCAACTAAGACAGGATGAGTCTGTTATTCATGCTAAAATAACGGAGAAAACAAACTACCAAACCAAGGTCATTATTATCTCAAATATATTTTAAGAGTTCTTATTCCATCAAAGTTATAAAATACATTGAAATTGTAACTGTCAGATAGGTCAGTTAATATTTCATGTTTATTTAATTATTTTGTTAAAGACTTTTAATTTGAAACTGCTATGTAAAAAGCTGTTTAAGTGGAGACTTTCATTATGAAAGGCACAGATTGATTCAGGAAGAAGGTTGTCTACACCACATGGCAAGTTGAAGCTGTATTTCACATTTCTAAGGAAAATTTAAGTTAATTTACTCATCTAAGTTACAGAAAATATCACAAGATGCAAGATTAAGTTCTCCTTTGGAAATAAGCAGCCAATGAAGTAAGTTTGTCATATATAATGTATGTGATTGATGTGGATTGCGTTGCTGTGTGGAAAAGAGTGATATCTATACAAAGACTATAGTGTGCTGTTAAAGTGATTGAACTCTGTTCAGAAAGTTTACAAAGTCAACATTTGTTGTTTGTGTTTTTCATGTCCTTTTACATTCTTTATTGTAACTTTATTTTTGTATATTTAGTTTCACGGCATCTTGAGTTGGATGGTTATCCTCATGGTGAAGATTTATACTTGGAAAAGAATTACCACACCCCAGTCCAGCAGGTGGCGGTAATGCAGAATTAAAGTTTGTTGCCAAACGCCATAAAACTGAAAGAAGAAGTAATGCGGAGGCACTAGTGATGGGAAGTTCGATTCGTTTTACTGAATCGTATCTTTGAATCTCGTTCATTCAAATGAACTAATCATTTTGATTCGTATCGTTCATTTCGATCTGCGCATGCGCAAATGAACGATACGAATCAAAAAGAATCAGTATACTGATCCATACCATATGTACTGGATCATAGAAATAAGCCTTCGCAAAAAAGAAGGTAAAAACTAAATTAACTAACCATATAGGCCTAATGCATCATAGAAGTAATGCACCTGCGCAAATCCAAAAACATTTAAGATAATGAACTAATCTCATACAACGTCTGGTAGAAGGTTTTACATTTGAGGCAATAAAATAACTGTATGTCAAGTCAGTTGTTCATTTCCATCCCGCAGCCTAAACTCTATATTATTCAAACATTTGTTCATTTGAGGCAGTGCGCATAGGCAAAATGTAACAGCCTACCGTACAATCAATTCATTATAACAAAGACGTTCAGTGGCCAAGCAGTAATACGGATACATACGTGTGTAGTACACCCATTATTTTAAATATCCAGCGTCATATGACTTCGTAACAATTAACATAAAGCTTAAAATATTTATTTTGTACATAATCCTGTAATAGGATCAACAGATCCATATGTAAACTATGATAAAGGTGCATTTGTCAAATTAGTAATTTGTTCGGACTAGTCCGTCTACAGTGATGAGCAAAGTAAACATGTGCAAATCCAATAACTAGATCGTATTGAATAATAGAGTAATGTGCCTGCCCCAGAATTAACGATATGAACGATCCAGGTACTAGTACCGAGTAGTATACTGGATCATAGAAATAGTGCGCCTGTGCGAAAAAGAACGAAATGAACGACTCATGTACCAGTACCAGGCAATGTACTAGTACGACATACTAGTACCGAGCAGTATACTGAATCATAGAAGTAATGCGCCTGCGCCAAAAAGAACGATATGAACGACTCATGTACCAGTACGGAGCAGTATACTGGATCATAGAAGTAATGTGCTTGCGCCAAAAAGAACGATATGAACGATTCAGATACTAGTACCGAGCAGTATACTGGATCATAGAAGTAATGCGCTTGCGCAAAAATGAACGATTTTAACGATTCAGATACTAGTACCGAGCAGTATACTGGATTATGGAAGTAATGCGCTTGCGCAAAAATGAATGATTTGAACGATTAAGATACTAGTACCGAGCAGTATAATGGGTCATAGAAGTAATGTGCCTGCGGGAAAATGAACGAAATGAACGATCCAGTATGAATCGTACGTACCAGTCTTTTAAAAGATTTGTTCAAAATGAACGAATCGTTCATGAATCGCCCATCACTAGGAGGCATGCGAGCGAACATGCAGCAGAAGAAGCGTGCAAATCTGTATTTTTCCACCTATCAAGCCACCACTCTTCATGCCAGAAAGCAAATTTTAAAGCTTTACTTGGTGAACTTTCAAATGTTAATCTTATTCTTGTATATGTGTTTTGTGTTGTAATTGATTGTCAAATAGTGGTTTTAAAATAGTTCTAACGTGTCAACCTTTTCTACTGTAGTTTTGTGATTGCTTTTGGAATGTGAAAGCTTTGTGTTGGTTACTTGACCTGTTTATTGCAGCACTATATTTTATTTAAAATGTGCTGTTTTATAAGTTAGTATAATAAAGCTATTCTAAGTCAATTTCTAAAGCTTTGTTTCATTCATATGTTAATCTAAAATGTTATTTGGCATGTTAATGTGTTGTGACTTAAGAATTGACAATTGTCAATAGGCATTGAGTAAACGTTGAAGATCGACCTGTTTTGAACATTCAAATGTTGGACAAATTTGACATCTTTTCAATTTTCATTTTCAACCTTCAGTAGACCGTAATTAGACGTTGAAGATCGACCTATTTTCAATGTTGAAAAGATGGACAAATTTGACGTCTTTTAAATTTTAATTTTCAACCTTCTGTGGACCGTCATTAGACGTTAAGGATTTACGTCTATTCAACGTCTAATAGACGACTTTTTGCTAGCTAGGAATAGTCTTACCCTCTTTCTTCTCGATCGACTCCAAGCTTAACTCTTCGCTTCCGCCGCTGGTTGTTCGTACCTGGAGAGCCTGCATACTGTCTCGTAATATGTCTTACACACAGCTGAAAAACAATTAAATGAGAGTGCTATGAATAAAAAAAGTAAGTCACAATAAAAGTTAATTACACACAAACAAAAAAGTGCACGGTTAAGCTTGGTATGTATTAACATACCTATTTCCTACAGAATTATTTATTTATTTACTGAAATTTATTGAAAAGATTTCTGGTACAGGATATACTATCCTCTATTCCAGACTCTAAAAAACACAACAAATATATATTACATATAATTTCACATTTTATAAAAAACACATTAATTGAAGTTTTTCTAACAATCATAAATAAATTACATAAAATGAATTACATTAGTTACTGACAAGCTTTATAACTATACATAACACCTTTTGACAGGCAAAATGCATCCAACCTGTTAATAATGAAAGCATATTTTTTAAATCTTACCCTTGCTCCGGTACGTAGCATCTACAATTTGTCTCCGATTTGTGAAGACAACGTACTGCTTCCTGTAAATTACAAGACCAAAAAATACACTTTTAGAAAACATCTTTCAATGGATCTGCTCACTTTTTCTTTTACAAAGCTACCAGTCTACTTCTAGCTTGGGCTACTTAAAAAAGCTTATATACATATTCTTACCGCAATCTTGGGATTTTGCACCAGTCTTCTCTAGAGTTGGTCTCTTCCACACAGATATTCGACTCCAACCCATCCTCCATCGACAGCAACCTGGAATGTACTACGGTGAACTGCTTATTCACCACGGCAGTAAGCTTACGAGACAGCCCACTGATAGCATTCATTGTTATAGACCTCAACAGTCCCGCCCACAGCATACTTCGGATGTAAGAATACAATAACGTTTCTCAATTGACAATTGGAGTATAAGCCTTAAAACCAGCTACGACATGACTAAGTGATTGACGCCAAAAGTTAATGGGGCACCAACCTTGTTTTGAGATAAATACGTGTATTTTATTTGCATGGTGAGAAACTCGTGGTTACCATGGAAATGTTTACTGAGCCCGCAAAAAGGCTTTGTGTAGGCTCATAGATTATATGTGTATGCTGGACAGATGCTTTTTTTTACAACGCTTTTCCTTGATGAAATTTAGTTCATTGCATCCATCATAGTCTGCAGTTTCATAATATTATCTTATATCCAAGCTGCTTGTTTAAAGTAATCGTGAAAACAACAGGCCTTATTTTAGTTTTTTTTCACTCTGCCTGCTCTTAATACATCCATGGCCTGCTCCTAACAATACGTTCTAAGATTCTAAACCATCAACCAGGTCACAATGGCAAATTTACTAGCATCAGCAAACGTTCTTTGTGTTTTATAAATAGATTTTCTGAGAATGAAATTTAATATTCAAACCATTTTTAAACACTGAAAACATGCTAAACCTCTAAACATAAACATATTTGTATCAATGATTTGCCCCTTTCCCATAGTTATGTATATGTTCCAATTTGTATTAATGTTTGCAGCCCTAGTGTTTTTTAGCCTAAATAATGTACTTCTCAATATCGATATTGGCACGGTGTGCCTATGAAGCTCTGTGATATAAACACAGTGTGCTGTCAGTTAAAAGATGGAAGTCACAAGACTGAAGAAAATACCTTGGCGCCTCTGTGAACATTGCAACACTGAACTCTGTCATACAAAGTATTTTGACCACAGTAAACGCTATTTCAAAAATTGAGTTTAATAACAATAAGTTAATAATAATTTGAATAACAACAATAGGACAATTGAAGTCCAGATTGAGGCAATTTCAGAAGAACCAACATCTTCATATGCCATGGACATGTGAATATGGTGCTGAATTTGCCAGTGTTTTAATTGTTAATGCTGTGTTAAAAGGTACTGCATTCAATCATGTCATTGCACAACTGCACATTGGCTTCATCGCCATCCAGACAGACATTTTTATGGGAAGCCAATAGAAGTTCCGAGCTTTCAGAGAACAGACACATCATACCCAGCATAATTTCTGCCTGTTGAGCGAATTGTTGGTAGATGTGTGGTTAACACATCCCCTGTGCATTTAAACAAGACCAAAGAAAAGGTTAATGTAGTCATGCCAATATGGACAGTGGTTGAGCTCTAGGAGACTATGATGATGTTTGCATGGAATGCACATTTTACCTTTGTGGAAAAGCCTGATTTTAATTGTTGAAATTAATTGTTTTTTGTATGATTTTTTAAATAAATCAATTCAGTCTAAAATGTAAGAGTCTATAATTAGGCTATACTGAAGCAGATCTATTTATACTAGAGATTTTCTTAAATTGAAGTTAATACCTTTTAGAAAAATGTTACCTGGGGTAAAACTCCCCCTGCTACCCTGATTTGCATTTGAATAGCTCACAGCATTTTCATTTACATGTTAAAGCCTCCACTAGAATAAGGGGGAGGAGGGTCATGGGGGGACAACTGCCAAGCAAGGCCCACGTCAATTTCCGACAATTCGCAGCAGTTTTCGGTGTTGCCTGCAAATTGCCGTGTGCCGTCGTAAACCTGAAATTCCATGACAATCTACAGTGCCACTTACTGACGAAAATCCCACTTTTCATGCAGTGAAATGAACTAATTTTTCTCTACATGCACATTTTGAAAAAACAACTAAAGAAGATGCCATACCTTCCATCTTTGCACATCGCTCCAATAAGAAAATAAAGAGCTCCTACACCAAGAGACAACTGTGCACCTGTCAATCTAGCTCAGATTATTACTGAGCACATTTACACAGCTAAAGCTGACACAGGTATATGGAAACTTGTATTTTTGCACTTATTTTCTATTGCCATTACTCCTTCAACAATAAAACGGACATGTATTATTCCTACTTCAGTTACATCACAGATTAAAAGTGCAAGTTACACTGTGAGGGCTGAGGGAGAGTGACAGAAAGGAAAACGAGGATGAGGAAAGAAACAAATCCTACCAAGGAGAGAAAGTAGAATATTTCAAACACGGACAGAGGGGGAATAGACATTGCCTAAAATATATTTATAACTTAACCCAAATGTAATAATAAAGTAATTCGTTTTTAAGTAATTGACTTCGACAGTACTGTAATAGTTTTAAAAACCATAATGGGCTAACATGTTAACTGTTGACGTTAGCTAGTTTTCCTCAACCATTTAAATTAGTTTACTTTATAAATTTGCGCTCAATAACGTCAACTAAAATGTGTTCGTAATGCAGGTTTCAAAAGTAATTTAGATTTTATAGTTATTACCTCAGTAAGGAGCTGATGAAACAATGCTTCTCTAAGGCGACACGAGTAGTAGATCATTTGTTTGGATCTTTTGACGATCTCCATGATCCGCCATTGCTGTATAAAAACTGACTGATGAAGTCAACAGAGATTACGCAACTCCCTCTCAATGGCTCTGTGGCACACCTAAACAGAATCAACAGCAATTACCATCGACAGTTATACCCCTTAGGACATTAGTATGAGAAGCCGCCTAGGCCAAAATTCAATACTTCCCTTGCACATACATATATACTGCTACTAAGCACTTGCACATACATATACTTCACTTGTACATACATATATACTAGTACTAAACACTTGCACATACATGTATACTTCACTTGCACATACATACAGGTCCTTCTCAAGAAATTAGCATATTGTGATAAAGTTCATTATTTTCCATAATGTAATGATAAAAATTAAACTTTCATATATTTTAGATTCATTGCACACCAACTGAAATATTTCAGGTCATTTATTGTTTTAATACTGATGATTTTGGCATACAGCTCATGAAAACCCAAAATTCCTATCTCAAAGA
>JACXGM010026603.1:0-14812 GCA_016801145.1 Umbra pygmaea
TTTTTGATTGATGTGTCTGTAGACACCTGCTGTTATATCAAAAATGTCAGGATACCCGGCGACCGCTCTTATGAGTTTCTCATCCATTTTTACATGCGCTGTGACACACTAGACAATGCGTAAATGAGGCAAAGGGCTTTGCATCAAAACTATGCATATGCAACGCAACTAGCGGATTCGGTGTGATTTGGGCATTAGCACAGACGTAGGCGGGATGTCCACCGAACACGTCGAATGTGTTGCATTGCGCCGGAAGTCATTCATTGTCAATGGAGAGATCCGCAAGGATCCGTTTGCCTTGCGAGCTTGCGATGCGGTGCGCTCTGTGTGTCGCATACGTTCAAATTATCCAACTTGTGCTTTGCAACACCATGCCGTTGTACAACCGGAACTTTGAGTTTCCAATGGAACGAGAAGCACAACACCATATGGTCTTGCCTTGCTTAAGCAAATGTGCTTCAAGTCCGCACTATGCGGATGCATTTATCCGGTAGAAATTAACGTGTGCTAAAATCTGACGTGTTCAGTGGACATTCCGCCTAACTATGCCTTCCTGCTCTGCTGGAATGACCCCAGAATGTATTGTCAATGACATCCACAGCACAGTAGTCTTATATCTACTGGAAGTGTAGTAATAGTCAACAAAGATAATGTCAACAAAGATAATTTCTTTTTATATAATGGACATTATAGTTCTTTTTTCATTGCCATTCCAAAGTGTTAAGTGACGATATAGTCACGGATCACGAACTGTTGAATACGTTGATATTCAATATAATCCTAATAAATGGTGGTAAATGTCCTAATAGGAAGCACGCTTTAGCTTGAACATTACATTAAAGACATTTACAGAATATTCAAATTTCAGAATGCATTGAATATTGATTCCAGATGTGCACAAATAGGTTCGCTAACACTTTTAGAACTTTACGCACACTACAGTAACTGCTGAGTTTTAGTGATGCGTCAAGAACACATTCAGCGCGCGCTCTAGGTGAAACTCCAAGTGGCGTTTTCTCCTTCTGAAATGAACATATATAGTAAAATAGTACATTAATGACGGTGTTACGTTGACAGTTAGATAAGATTGATCTTACCTTAGCTTCTGTCTGGTATATGCTGATGTAGATAACCACCAGAGTGATCACGGTGACACTCGGGAACATAATTGCGACGGAGCGCAATGGAAACGTATGTACAACTGTGCCTGATGGCAACTAAAACCCACGTGTTGAAACCTTAATCGTCTAAAACAGAGAAAGAGTATATTGCATATATCAGCAGAGCTTGTGTAGTGAGTTGGGCTGCATCTTTCCCCTCGAAAGTTGTGAGCTTCTGATCGATGTAACTTGTTCTTGTTTCTTGTCCACCCCACCCCTGTTTACGACCACCCTCCAAAATACGAACGGACATAACCCTGTTGTAACAAAGCACCACTCCAACTTTTCACTGTTAGGAGAGAGTCTGCTCCCAGTCTTTTGGTCGATATATGAGAATATTTTAGGATAATCGTGGTGCGCGTTTGACCCGAACACCTGTGCGGTGGTTTTACGTCCCTAAAATTGGCGCATATACCTTCATCCGCTACACTTTTCCCTGACAGAGAAGCGCATCCCAAGTAGAGTCCACACAACGAATGTAAGTTATTTTGGTTATCTGAATCGAGTGTGGCTTTGCCATTTATATGTGTTAAATCCTGTTTGGTTAGCTTTAGAGTTATTATTTATTCTATTTACCCATAGCTTATCGCTACAGTCAGTACGTAACGCCTAAAGACAAACTGTCACTTTTTAATTCTGCTATTGTGGGTGCTAGTTTTACCAATACTGGTTTTCTCATGATATTCCATTAACGGAATCCAATGATGTGCACCAAAAACAGTTTATACAATGTGTACGTATTGATATTATAAATTAACTTTTATTATAGCATGTTCATGAATTTAACGTCACTTATTCTGCCTCAGTTGTCCGTGCTCACCCGACATGCATGTGGGTGTAAATCGATCTGGAGAGCAATACACGTACGCGCAGTAGGAATGAAGTTCGAAATTCGGATGAGCGGGGCAATGCAGGCAACAGACCATGGAGAACTCAAGAGCCTGAGGTAAGTGGCATTGTATGTGCCTGTGATGTATAATGCGAATAGACTGTCTGTTAAAATTGTTTGACCTGTAACAGATTCACTCTCCCTTAAATTTTAGGTTTCTTCTTCTATGTCTTTCGGTGGCCCTTCTAGCATCAGGAGTTGACGCAGTGAGTTTGTTTTACTTTATTAAATCGTTACTTTGGACGTAGGCTGTGACGTAATTACAACATAGTAACAAATTCAGTACATTGCACCTTTTGCACTCATTTTTCGTACAGACACGGGCTATGACACGTGCGACCAGGTCTGTGCAAATCAACAGTAGGCTACCGTTATGTTGTTGGACGGATGATGGGACTCTTGCATCTCGGTTTTCAAACAGTGGGCGTGTCAGTGCTTAGGGTGCGTTTTCAGGAGCTGGGAAGTATTCATTCTGCTGACTCTGTTAAAAAAACGAAAGCTAACATAAAGAAGCAGGGCGGACCTGCCTGATTTTATGTAACTGTAACATGTATTTAGTGTAATCAGGTTCTTCCCCATTTATAGAGGCACAGGCCAGTACTTCTTTTATACAAAATACTTTATTGTAGCCTACACAAGTCAATAATATATAAACACTAAACAGTCTGGATTGCTACATAAACAATTTAGGCTAAGCTAAAACAGTGGCATAGGCCAAATCTGCAACACCCAAAAACAACCACATTAACATCAACAAACACATCATACAACATATACATTATTTATCCACCAACCATACTACTTATAACACAACCTATGACAACAAAAAACATTCCCAATGTCCCACATGTCCACAGTCTACACAAAGCTAGTTGTTTCCCGTCCAGGTTTAACAACTCAAAACCCCAGCTAGTAGTACACTGCCAAACAATGTATACATTGATCATAAATAAGACAACATGGCACCAAATTAACATACACATACATAGAAATATACATTAAGACCCTTACACCACATACCGTGTTGAGCTGCTCACACCACCCCAGCCAACCGCACAAACAAAACAGTATAATCAGCTCCCATCCAAATCACTCTTAAAGTGATTGCTAGGGCCGTGGTCTTAGCTCCTCTCACTTGGTTACATTCACCCCCCCCCCCCAAGTGATCATCATCCCGATCCATCCATCCATCCATCCATCCATATTGTTCGCTTATCCGGGGTCGGGTCGCGTGGGCAACAGCTCTAGCAGGGGACCCCAAACGTCCTTTTCCAGAGCCACATTAACCAGCTCCGACTGGGGGATCCCGAGGCGTTCCCAGGCCAGGTTGGAGATATAATCCCGCCACCTAGTCCTGGGTCTTCCGATGCCTCCTCCCTGCTGGACATGCCTGGAACACCTATCTAGGGAGGCGCCCAGTTCTTTCGGTCATGACCCAGCCTTCATGACCATAGGTGAGGGTAGGAACAAAAACTGCCCGCAAGATCGAGAGCTTTGCTTTCTGGCTCAGCTCTCTGTTCGTCACAACAGTGCAATATATTGAGTGTAATACCGCCCCCGCAGCACTGATTCTCCGACCAATCTCTCGCTCCATTGTCCCCTCACTCGCGAACCGGTTTCCTGCTGAGAACCATGGCCTCAGATTTAGAGGTGCTGATCCTCATCCCAACCACTTTACACTTGGCTGCGAACTGATCTAGTGAGTGCTGAAGGTCACAGGCCGATGATGCTATTAGGACCACATAATCTGCAAAAAGTAGCGATGAGATCCTCAGCCCACTGAACTGCAACCCATCCCCACCCCGGCTACATCTCAATATCCTGTCCATAAATATGACAAACAGGATTGGTGACAAAGCGCAGCCCTGGCGGAGACCAACCCTCACCTGAAACAAGTCCGACTTACTGCCGAGTACCCGGACCAAGCTCTCGCTTTGGTCATACAGAGATTAGATGGCCCTAAGAAGGGACCCCCTCACCCCATACTCCCACAGTATCTCCCGGGGGACCTGGTCATACGCCTTCTCCAGATCCACAAAACACATGTAGACCAGATGAGTATACTCCCAGGCCCCCTCTAGGATCCTTGCAAGAGTAAAGATCTGATCCATTGTTCCACGACCAGGACAGAATGCACATTGTTCCTCTTCAACCTGAGGTTCATAACATATCCCGCAAACACTCCTTCTTCCGTCGGACGGCTTCCCTGACCACTGGTGTCCACCACGGTGTTCGTGGGTTACCGCCCCTTGAGGCACCCAAGACCCTAAAGCGCACAGTATACTACAGATTCCCGTCCTGGCACGTGCCAAAGTGACATAATGGAAACGCTGTAACTATTTATACTCGTGTGTGGAGCTCGTGACACAAGTTGCAGTGTTCTCCTGAACAGAGGTGTCACAACTGAGGAGAGGCTACCGACTTTGATATTTTCACGGACTAGAAGACGAAGAAAAAGGTAAACGATGGCAGAACTGGCAGCATTACTGACGTTAATGTCAAAAGTGGCTAAGATTATCTTAACTGTGTTGTTATGAGCCATTTACAGTTTTGTTATGAACAATTAACTATGTTATTATGAATCATTTACTGTGCCCTCAAACTTGTCCATGCTTCCCGTTTCCGCTTTGTTGCGCGCCACTGAAATAAAAGAGTGGTGCGCGCCCTTGGTTCGTGCTTGAAATCATTTTGATGTCACCTTGGCAGGCGCCCGGTCGGGTGCGTTAAGTATACTACAGGCATAAGACCATAGCTCCCCACCGCAGCTTCAGCAATGGAGGTTTTGAACATTTTCCACTCGGGTTCAATGCCCCTAGCATCCACAGGGATGTACGAAAAGCTCTGCCGGAGGTGTGAGTTGAAAGTCTGTTGGACAGTGGCCTCCTCCAGACGTTCCCAGTTCACCCGCACTACCCATTTGGGTTTACCAGGTCTGTCCAGAGTCTTCCCCCACCCCCTGACCCAACTCACCACCAGACTCATCGTCCCGGTGACAAACTAAAATATTGCAGCGTAAAACTGATCCCTAAAAATCCCTGCTAAAACTAGTGCAAGGCTGGAGGATATATCCTTCATGGCAAGGAAACAAAGCTCATTATTATGGGCAGTTACCTGAGAAACAGCCCCCTCCTCCCCTGGCCTCCAAACTGCAGGCCTTGGAAAACTGATAGGGATTAGAGTGTCTCCCTGTTTTTCTTCTGTTTGACCGCCGCAGCTGCACAGGGGACACTGGTGGCTCCTCCAACTCCCCCTGGTCTGACCCGGAGGAGCTGCGGGATCTGGCACTGGACACGCTTGATTCTAACTCCACTTCCTCTGATCCGGAACCAGAAACTACCACTTCTACCTCCCTGAAAGGCAGTCTTGCAGGCCACGGCTGCCATATTGGGTATCCTCTCACCACCTGCACAGCTTCCCAATCATCCTCCTCTGAACCTGTTCTGACCCCAGACGGATCCATAGCCACATCGGGACGCCTCTTCTGCAAGATGTCAGACCGATCCTGCTCTGGACCACACGGCCCCAACTCCATACGATAAGATTTTTCGGGGCCTGCGACCCATCCACAGGAACCACCGTATACACAGGCTTCGCCGCATCTGGTTGGGCGATTATACAAAACGGGATCGGCATCCAAACATCTTGGATCTTGTGTCTCCCTTTGAAACCGTGATTCCTCCGATACACTAACTGATTAATTTGCATTGCACTATTCAGTGTTGCCGGGCCATGGTACCTTTTTCTTGTTTCCGTTGCCTGCTCCATCTGCCTCCGTGCACTCTCCCAGGCCTCCCAGGGGCAGGCCTGATGAATTTGGATCCAGTCAGAGGTGGGTTTCTGGTCCCCTATTCCCCCTGTATCCCCATAAGGGCATCAATGGGCAGAGTGGGAGTCTGGCAAAACATAAAAAAATAGGGAGTATACTATATACCCGTACTAGCATGCTCTGTGGTGTTGTATGCAAACATCACCTCCGGCAGGTGTTCGACCCACCTTCTATTCTTTGCTGGTGTCAAGGTCCTTAACAAATCATGCAGAGTACGGTTGAACCTTTCACACTGCCCGTTACCTTGGGGCCTGTAGGGGGTTGTGCGGCTCTTTTTTATTCCATAGACTTTGCAGAGATTTTGAATAATCTCTGCATCAAAACATCTCCCCTGGTGCAAACGCTGTGGCATGCCATAGCGTTGAATCCACTCCTTGACTACAGCCTTAGCAACTGTTGTTGCCTTCTGATCCCTGGTGGGGACAGTCACTGTAAACTTAGAGAATACATCAGTTAAAATAAGCACATTCTCCCGGCCGACACTCGATCGCTCTAACACTGTGAAGTCCATCGCCACAACTTCGAACGTCTTTGATGCCAACAGGCTCCCATCTCGGTCAGAATCTTCGGCAAAGGGGCTTTGGCCACTATACACCATGCACATTCCTTGCAATAGCTTTCTACATGCTGGTACATCCCAGGTCAGTAACCTCTTGCTCTAATCCATATAAATGTCCTCTCGACCCCCTGATGATCATGGCCGTCATACATACGTTGTAAAACCTCGCCTTGCAGGCCAATGGGCAAAAGTAGCTGCTTCACCTGACCATGCTGTGTGTCCCAGAACTTACGGTACAGGACGCCATTACTCTCCTCCACTTTGTCCCACTGACGCAGAAGTTCAATGGTTTTCACACCCTCTCTTGCTTGCTCTGCTCTTTTTGGCCTCTGGCTCCTTTTCCAGTACTTTAAGAAGGCCATGATCACCGAATCTGCTTGCTGCTTAGCTGCCAACATCTTAGTGGAATAGACAGGAAAACTGAAAGAGGAGCCCTGCTCGCTCACAAATGATGCATCCCCAGTACCAATTTCAACAGTGTGTGAGGTCGTTACCTGTTCCAGAGCTTCGCTGGCACACACTGGAGCCAAGAGGTTTCGGTTCTCGGAATACTGCCTGGAAAGGGCGTCTGCATTCCCATTCTGCCGCCCTGGTCGGTACACAATGTCAAAATCAAACCCATTCTGCCGCCCTGGTCGGTACACAATGTCAAAATCAAACCCATTCTGCTGCCCTGGTCGGTACACAATGTCAAAATCAAACCCTTTCTGCTGCCCTGGTCGGTACACAATGTCAAAATCAAACCCATTCTGCTGCCCTGGTCGGTACACATAGTCAAAATCAAACCCATTCTGCCGCCCTGGTTTGTACACAATGTCAAAATCAAACCCATTCTGCTGCCCTGGTCGGTACACATTGTCAGAATCAAACCCATTCTGCTGCCCTGGTCGGTACACAATGTCAGAATCAAACCCATTCTGACACCCACCTCTGCTCAATAGCTCCTAACTTAGCAGTCTTCAAATGGGCTCAATGGGTTGTTATCGGTAAATACTATGAACTTCAGCCCAATTAGGTACTCACGATACTTGTCTGTAACAGCCACCTTCCATGCCAGCATCTCCAACTTCATTGCACTGTAGTTCTCCATATTTCCTTCGGGTACCCGAAGACCTTGGCTTGCATATGCAATCGGCCTTCTTCCATCCCCACAGTCCTGTGATAAGACAGCTCAAGGCCCTGATGACTGGCATCAATCTCTACAACAAACGGCTTGGAGAAATCTGCATAGCCCAGTACCGGGGCTGAAATCAGGTTCTGTTTGAGGGTTTCAAAAGCAACCTCACATTCAGGATTCCACACCTGAGCAATGGGAACACTCAGACCTTTCCGATGTTGTATTATTGTTGGCGAAAGAGCTGACAATGCATGCAAGGGTGCTGCAAGCTGGGAAAGGTTTTTTACAAATCACCTATAATAGCTTGCAAACCCCAGAAATGACTGCAACTCTGTTGTGTCATCAGGCTGCCGCCACTCTGCAACTGTGCAGATTTTCTCAGGGTCCGTGATATGTCCTAAGTATGATACTTGTTGCTGGAAGAATGAACACTTACTCGATTTTACCTTGAGACCATAATTCCGGAACCGGGTTAGGACAAGCTGAAGGCGAACAAGGTGCTGCTCAAATGATGAAGAAAATACCACCACATCATCCAGGTAAAGCAAAGGGACTGAAACCGCTCATCCCCCAGAATTCTTTCTACAAGTCTCTGAAAGGTCCCTGGTGCATTACAGAGACTAAAAGGCATCCTATTATATTCATACAGTCTGAATGATGTGCAGAAAGCAGTCTTCTGTCTGTCTTTTTCAGCCATCATTACTTGGTGGTACCCACTGGCCAAGTCCAGAGTGGAAAACCACTGCGCACCACAAAGAGCATCTAGAGATTCCTCAATCCGCAGTAGCGGGTAGGCATCCTTTCTTGTCTTTGCATTCGGCTGCCTATAGTCAACACACACTCTCAGGCTTCCATCCTTTTTCTTAACAATGACCAAAGGGGAGGAGTATGGGCTGCTGCTCTCGCTAATTGCCCCCTGTTGTAACTGCTGCTTAATATGCGATTTCACTCCCTAATATTGGCTAGGGGGCAACCTGCGATACCTCTGACATACAGGAGATAGGATATCTTGGCTCCTACCTTTGGTAACATCGCTCTCCTCACCACTGAAGCCTTGAAAATTCCTGTGACAAGACATCTAGCTCATCTGCCTGCTTTCTAATGGCATCCCGAAGCTCTACTAACAGAGCATCTCCTTGAATGGATGCACCAGTGGGGGTAACAGTATAACATTCAGCCAAACCTGGATTGACTTCGCCTGCCTGGGACCTTTTCCCACCTGCACAGTCCTCCTCCCAAAAAAAAAGTCTTCCCTTCGCAAATCTACAAATAACATGTTTGAATCCTGCCTCATCTGTCCTTTAAGCTCCCTACGAAGAGCAACATAGTACTTCACCTCCATTACATCAATTAATTTCAGTAGACAGTGTCCTCAAAGCATGTGAGTATTCCCGCAGGCTCTCCCCCTCCCTCTGCTTCCTACCATAGAAGCAACGTTGTGCCTGTGTTAGAGACTGGGTCTGCCCATATGCATCTTTTAATGCATCTAGCACACTTTTTTGTCTAACAGTCTTTGTACAAAGTTTTATTTCTTGTTTAGCTTCACCATCCAAGTGATAAAAAATTTAATTTGCAGCTTACTGGTCCTTGAAGCATTTTAAGCTAAGTACATTCTGCAATTCATTAAACCAATCATAGAACGAGACTGTATCTTTCTGTCCAGAAAACACACACATTTTCTTCTCCCTGGGAATATACATCACTTCAACCGTGTATCCAGCCCCCCTGCCTGAAGCTGTAGACTGGGGTCTGGGTGAAGCTGCTGGTGAGGGGGTCGAAGGAGCAGAAGATGCCACCGAGGGCAGTGTCTTTCCTGCATTGAGCAGAAGGGTAGTCAGTTCATCATTGTCACATTGAAGTTTGTCTTTCTCAGTCTTTTCTAGGACTAGCCTCTCCTTGAGGCCTCTAAGTTCCTCTTCTAGTTCTGCCACCGACATGATTGAGTCCAATAAAACTGGAACAGAAGAGGTAAAAAAAACGTCCAAAACAACTTGTGAGCTCTACTCTCATGACCAGCACACTTGCTTCTTGATAGCCTCCTCTTCAGCCTATGTCACTGTTTTACTATTATCCTGACCTGCTACTATTTACCCTGCTCACAGCGCCAAACTGTAACATGTACTTAGTGGAATCAGGTTCTTCCTCATTTGTAGAGGCACGGGCCAGTACTCCTTTTATACAAAAATACTTTATTGTAGCCTATACAAGTCGATAATATACGAACACTAAACGGTCTGGATTGCTTCATAAACAATTTCGGCTAAGCTAAAACAGTGGCATAGGCCAAATCTGCAACACCCAAAAACAACCACATTAACATCAACAAACACATCATACAACATATACATTATTTATCCACCAAACATACTACTTTAAAACACAACCCATGACAACAGAAAACATACCCAATGTCCCACATGTCCACAGACACACAAAGCTGTTTCTCATCCAGGTTTGCCAACTCAAAACCCCAACTAGCAGTACACTGCCAAACAATGTATACATTGATCATAAATAAGATATATATAATAACATACACATACATAAACATATAGATTAAGACCCTTACACCACATACCGTGTTGCGAGCTGCTCACACCACCCCAGCCAACTGCACAAACAAAACAGTATAATCAGCTCCCATCCAAATCACTTTTAAAAACACCTGGTGGTAGCTAGGGGCGTGGTCTTAGCTCCTCTCACTTGGTTACATAATGAACATTTTCAACATTTTGTTATGTTATACCCTTATTTAAGTTGGTTAAATTCATTATATCCCTCGAAATGCTACAAACAATACCCCTTATTGACAATATGAAAAAAGTGTGTATAAAATCTTAGCAAATTTATTAAAAATAAAAAATGAAAAAAGCACATGTACATAAGTATTCACTGCCTCTGCTCAAAACGTTTTTGAAGCACCTTTAGCAGCAATCACAGCCTCAAGTCTTTTTGAGTATTATGCTACAAGCTTGGCACGCCTATTTTTAGGCAGTTTCTCCCATTCTTCTTTGCAGGACCTCTCAAGCTCCATCAGGTTGGATGGGGAACGTCGGTGCACAGCCATTTTCAGATCTCTCCAGAGATGTTCAATCTGGTTCAACTCTGGGCTCCGGCTGGGCCATACAAGGACATTCACAGAGTTTTCCTTTGCCACTCCTTTGTTATCTTGGCTGTGTGCTTAGGGTCGTTGTTCTGTTGGAAGATGAACCTTCACCCCAGTCTGAGGTCCAGAGATCTCTGGAGTAGGTTCAGCAAGGATGTCTCTGTACATTGCTGCATTCATCTTTCCCTCGATCCTGACTAGTCTCCCAGTTCCTGCCGCTGAAAAACATGCCCACAGCATGATGCTCCCACCACCATGCTTCACTGTAGGGATCATATTGGCCAGGTGATGAGCAGTGCCTGGTTTTCTCCAGACATGACACTTGCCATTCAGGCCATAGAGTTTATTATTTGTTTCATCAGGCCGGACAATTTAGTTTCTCATGGTCTGAGAGTCCTTCAGGTGCCTTTTGGCAAACTCCAGATGGGCTCTCATGTTCCTTTTAAAGAGGAGTGGCTTCCATCTGGAGGCCACTCTGCTCATAGGGACCTTCAATGCTGCAGATATGTTTCTGTACCCTTCCCCAGATCTGTGCCTTGATACAATCCTGTCTCAGTAGTCTAAAGACAATTCCTTGGAATTCATGGCTTGGTTTGTGCTCTGACATGCACTAACTGTGGGACCTTATATAGACAGGTGTGTGCCTTTCTAAATAATGTCTAATCAACTGAATATACCACATGTGGACTCCAATCAGTTTGTGGAAACATCTCAAGGATGATCAGTGGAAACAATATTCACCTGAGCTCAATATTGAGTGTCATGGCAGATCTGTGCCTCAATACAATCCTGTCTCAGTGGTCTAAAGACAATTCCTTGGAATTCATCGCTTGGTTTGTGCTCTGACATGCACTAACTGTGGGACCTTATATAGCAGGGGTATTCAACTCTAACCCTACGGGGTCCGGAGCCTGCTGGTTTTCTGTTCTACCTCAACTTAATTGGACTCACCTGGTGTCCCAGGTCTAAATAAATCTCAGATTAGAGGGTTGCAATGAAAAAGTGGAGTGGATCTGGCTTCGAGGTCCAGAGTTGAATACCCCTGTTATATAGACAGGTGTGTGCCTTTCCAAATAATGTCTAATCAACTGAATATACCATATGTGGACTCGAATCAGTTTGTGGAAACATCTCAAGGATGATCAGTGGAAACAAGATGCACCTGACCTCAATATTGAGTGTCATGGCAAAAGGCTGTGAATACGTATGTACAGGTGCTTTTTTCATTTTTCTTTTAATAAATTTGTTAAGATTTCAAACACACTTCTTTCACATTGTCATTATGGAGTATTGTTTGTAGAATCCAGTGAAGCTATATAAACACTTAAGGGTGTTGATTTAACACTGGACTTTTTGCTGGGCACTTCTGATTTTTGTTCTCTCTTTCTAATAAGTGACTGTTTTATTAGCGAACAGAATCATGTCGTCTCCTTTGTCTTAAAACATAAATGGTGTTCCATGATGATTGCTGTATCCACCTTCAAGACAATAACAGAAAATACTTTATAAACACAGTAGATGTCCGATAACACACAGAGCTGACATTACTTAGATTTCTGTTATTTTCTTGAAGGAAATGTCTCTAAAATAATCGAAAATGTACTGGTCATTTTTTGCCAGTACTTTCTACTGTTTTTTCACTGATATTTTTTACAGTGTGGACAGTGCAGAAACGGCTGCAAAAGACCTGCAGGAAGACTATGTGGCAACAGGCACTGAGGTTTTAGTGAGCACAGTAAGGCCAAACTAAATGCAGAAGGCTTCCATG
The DNA here is from genome assembly GCA_016801145.1 of Umbra pygmaea. Lineage (NCBI taxonomy): Eukaryota > Metazoa > Chordata > Actinopteri > Esociformes > Umbridae > Umbra > Umbra pygmaea. The sequence continues at coordinate 12,426 of JACXGM010026603.1, forward strand.
CCAGAACTCGAAGGTGTATACCACTACTGACCCAAAAGTACAATAAAAGTTGTCTCCAATATTCTCAAAAAAAGGCAAAATCAGTTGCATTTTCAGTGGGATTTGGGGAATCCACTTGATGTTGTCGTTGTATTGAGCTGTTTCAATAGTTCTATTTGATTTGTTCATTGCAAACAGCTGAAAGTCTGTACATTTTGACAGAACCATAGTTCTCACATGCTCTCATTCATGTGTTCCACCACCAGCTCACTGTAAGCTGAGGTATGTAAGTGGATACACTAGAAGTTGCTGGACGTTTACAGGTAGGCACAGAGCGAGAGAGAAGAGAAAATATAAACTTGTCAACCAATCTCTTGTCGACCAATCTCTAAAATTTGATAAACACATTTCATCTGTAATCAGCGCTAGTTTCTAGCAACTTCGTTTACTATCTAAAATTAAAGGTTTCTTACTCCTAAAACCCAAGAAATGGCTGATCATGCATTTAGTACATGTCGGCTAGACTACTGCAATTCTTTATATTGTGGTATATCAAGTCACCAAATCGCCCGTCTTCAACTAGTCCAAAACACTGCGGCAAGACTCATTCACAAATGTTGGAAATATTACCATCTCACTCCTGGCTGCCAATTCGACAGAGAATAGATTTAAACATTTTTCTCCTTGTTTTTAAATCTCTACATAACCTAGCTCCGGTCTATCTCTCTGAACTTGTCCATCCTTACACTCCATCCCGAAGCCTAAGATCTTTTGATCAGGCTTTGCTGGTAGTCCCTCGCGTTAGACTCAAGCGTAGAGGTGAGCGTGCTTTTGCGGTAGCAAGCCCGCATCTCTGGAACTCCATGCCCCTACAGATTAGAACGGCTCCTACCTTGTCTGTCTTTAAGTCTTTATTAAAAACCCACCTGTTCTCTTCAGCATACTAACATTCATCTCTGGCTGATTTTATCTTTTTATTTTTAGCCTACGTTTGATACTGCGTTCATACTTGTGTTACTTTGTCTTGTGATATAGGTATTTTTTATTACCTTCTTTTTAGATTTATTACTTTTCTGTAAAGCACTTTGGTCAGCCTAGTGGCTGTTGTAAATGTGCTATACCAGTTGTCCTCAAACCCTTCCATGGTGGGCCTAGTGTATGCTGGTTTTTGGTCTTTCCCTTCAATTAGAGCATAATTAGGACCTAGACTGCCAGGTGAGGGGAGATCCTAACCAATTGAACCATGGAAGGGTTTAAGGACCACTGCGCTATACAAATAAAATGACCTTGATCTTGATATAAAGAGGGGTTGAACTGCTTCATAAGTATGGCATGATGTGAACTACAGTAGCACCATTACTTCACTGCATTACAACCAGCATTTTGCTCATCAGTTATACTTTTAGAAGGAAAGAGAATGTTTAATCGATTCCAAAGATTTCAAAATGACTGATCTGTTGTTGAGCACTGTTTTTCCTGGTTCCGTTTTCTGATCCACAAAATGTTTGTTCCTTTTGGTTCTGCACATGTGTGGGTTTCTACCCCTACTTCACATATGAATTCATGTCAGGAGTTTGGCATTTAACTCTAGCACACTGCACATGTTTTCAGTACAGCTAACTGCCCGTGACCAATACGTGTATGTGATCTACAGATTCTTAGGGAATAATTACCCACCTCCCAGACTTTCTCTTGGTTAAGGTTATTGTTCAGCCTTGACCTCCAGCAGGGCAGCAGCTCGATTCAGCCACTGAATACTTTTTGTGGAAGGGACGACCGGAACATAATTATAGTAAATTAAACAAATATTTTATTCACTGCAAATTGACTAAGCCCAAAACTTATTGTATTTGGAAATAACAAAATGCCTGAATCAATGCATCATTTAATTGTGTTATAACTTGGTAACATAATCTAATTATGTGAACAAAATATAGGCTCTTTTAATCCACAATAAACATGTTTTAGACTCTCTCAAAAAACTTCATACGTTCTATATGTTTGTCTGTCTAAGGGGTTGGGTTAGAACTGTTGCAGTTGAAACTTGTATGCATTCAACCAATCAGTGCCGGCTTTTGGGGCCCCCTCCTACCACGCGGAGTCACCTGTGCACTCGATTGGGGGCCCCCTGGTGGCCAAAGGGGCACCAAGCAGACGCTTAGTTCGCTTATGCCTTGGGCCGGCCCTGAAACCAATAATTTAATTTAAAAAAACTAGTATTAGTTATTCTAATATCGTTTTTGGTTCCCATGGTTACAGAACAAAACATGGCATCATAGTGGGCACATCTTAATTCCCATTTCAGTGTGTGTGTGTGTGTGTGTGTGTGTGTGTGTGTGTGTGTGTGTGTGTGTGTGTGTGTGTGTGTGTGTGTGTGTGTGTGTGTGTGTGTGTGTGTGTGTGTGTGT
>JACXGM010026605.1:0-14810 GCA_016801145.1 Umbra pygmaea
TGCAGTGAAAAGCATATTAGAATGATTTCTGAATGATCACGTGACACTGAAGAATACTTAACTGGAGCAATAATGCAGAAAATTCAGCTTTGATCACAGAAATAAATTACATTTTAAAATATATTCAAATAGAAAACAGTTATTTTAAATTGTAAAAATATTTCACCATAATATTGTTTTTGCTGTTGGATCAAAAAAATATTTACATTGTTCATGATAAAATATAAAGCTTTCACAGTGGTCTGATTCTGTACTGTGTTTTTACTACTACAACATTACTGTACAACATTTATACATGTGAAGACGAGCCGACAGTACAGAATATTATACTGTAAATAGAAAAATTTGCTAGACTAGATAGCTAATATGTGCATATTAACAGGCTTGAATTAACCATTATTTAATATTATTACCATAACATGATTAAATGTTAATAAATTAAGCGTATCAGCCATCACAAAGCAAAAAAGAAATATGTTACCAATTCGTCGCTTGTGTAAGTTCCATTCCGAAACAGCGTGGGGGCACACCTGCGCTTATGATTTCCCGATGGTAAAAACAATTTATATGTTGTTGTATTACTTTTTTACAAAGGTCTAACTCAAATGCAGTTACGGGTTTTAGACCAGCAAATGTGTGCAAATGTGTATTTAAAACGGCACCGGCGGCATCACATTACATTTTCATCAACAGGTTACAAACTAGTTTGTTGTAGGTATATGGGTGCTCAGTTTTTCCTGTTGTAAAATACAGTTGGCCAAAATCGCAATTTACAAAGGATGAAATGTGTATGCACAGGCTATTTAAGTGTAGGCTGTATACTGGCAATAACTAGATGGCAAATGCTAGATGTCTCTCGTCCCACATGTCTCAGTCAGACATCAAATAAGTAAAATATTGCCTTTATAGACAGTGTTTAGTACGTATTCCAACATCAAGATCTTTGTTTACCTTTGCAAAAGGTTGCTGCGGAACTGCGGAACTGTAGTGCATTCAGTCAAGATAGAGGGGGCGGAGTTATCGGGTTTACTGACAGTTTTAGGAGTGAACAAGATTTACACAAGCTCTTTTTAAGAAAGAAATATTTGTAAAACAGACAGAACAACGTGAAGGGTGACCAATAGCATTGATTTATCGAAGAAGAAAAAAAACACCACCACCCAAGAAAAGGGCACTTCGGACAAAAAGGGCATGTGCTCTGCACAGGTTGAGCCCTACCTGTGCACGTGCCTGCATTTACGACATGTGTAACAACTTGCCCCAAACTGACATTTAGAGAAAAGAAAATACATTTGTTTTCAGAACACGATTTGACCTTTCAGTTAACCCTTGCCTGAATGTATTCGAGTGTGGTGCTATTGGATTTTACATGAACTAAAAAGCATTTCCTGCTGAAAATGTGTGTGAATGCTGAATAGGTAAATTGCTACGACTAAACTGGATTGATAGTTTAAACGTGTTGAAGTAGTCAGAATACTTGGACAAGGGGGAGTGTTTTAATAATTGGACAAGTAGTAAAAATTATATAAAGTAGAAGTATTAGTACAACCCGAATTCCGGAAAGGTTTGGAAATTTTTTTCATTTGAATAAAATGAACGTTTAAAGTGAGAAGTCTTACAGTTTTATCCACTAAATAAGCTCATTGAAAAAAAATGACACGGGGCAAACAAATGGCTCAAAAAGCAAGAAATTTGGAAAGGAATCAGCTGGGAGAACATCTAGCAACAAATTAAGTTAATTGATATCAGTTCTATAACATGATTAGCTATAAAAGGGATGTCTTAGAGAAGCAGAGTCTCTCAGAATTAAAGATGGTATGGGGCTCTCCAATCTGTAAACGTGTAAAAAGATTGTGAAATACTTGAAAAACAATGTACCTCAACATCAAATTGCAAAGGCTTTGCAAATCTCATCATCTACATTGCATCACATCATCAAAAGTTTCAGTGAAACTGAAGAAATCACTGTTCGTAAGGGACAAGGTTGAAGACGTTTACTGGAAGCCCATGGTCTTTGGGCCCTCAGATGAAACTGCATCACTCATCGGCATGATTGTGTCAATGACATTACTAAATGGGCCCAGGAAATACTTCCAGAAAACCACTGTCGGTAAACACAATTTGGCATGCCATCTGCAGATGCGAACTAAAGCTCTATCATGCCAAAAGGAAGCCATATGTGAACATGGTCCAGAAGCGCCGTCGTGTCCTGTGGGCCAAGGCTCATTTAAAATGGCAAATTTCAAATTGGAAAGGTGTTCTATGGTCCGACGAGTTCAAATTTGACATTCTTGTTGAAAACACGGACACCGTGTCCTCCGGGCTAAAGAGGAGGGAAAGCTTCCATCGTGTTATCAGCGTTCAGTTCAAAAGCCAGCATCTCTGATGGTATGGGGGTACATAAGTGCATACGGTATGGGCAGCTTGCATGTTTTGGAAAGCACTATGAATGCTGAAAGGTATAGATGTTTTAGAGAAACAAATGCTCCCCTCCAGTCGATATCTATTGCAGGGAAGGCCTTGTGTATTTCAGCAAGACAATGCAAAACCACATTCTGCACCTATTACAATAGCATGGTTTTGTTGTAGAAGAGTCTGGGTGCTGAATTGGCCTGCCTGCAGTCCAGATCTTTCAGCTATGGAGAGCATTTGGCGCATCATTAAACAAAAAATAAGTCAAAGACAACCATGAACTCTCCAGCTGCTGGAAACCTATATTAAGGCAAGAATGGGACCAAATTCCAACACCAAAACTCCAGACACTTACAACCTCGATGCCCAGACAACATCAAACTGTTGGTAAAAATGCCCCCTCCTTTTTGTTAACTTTTTTGAGACCTGTAGCAGGAATCAAATTTAAATGAGCTCATTTTGTGCATAAAGTTTAAACATTTCTCAGTTTAAACATTTGTTCTGTTATCTATGTTCTATTGTGAATAAAATATTGGCTCATGTGAATTGAAAGTCTTTCAGTTTTCATTTTATTCAACATTAAAAAACGTCCCAACTTTTCCGGAATTCGGGTTGTAGTAGTAGCAGTACTAATAGTATTAGTAGTAGTAACAGTAGTAGTAGTAGTATTATTAGTAGTAGAAGTATTAATATTATTATTAGTAGTATTATTAATAGTAGTAGCAGTAGTGGCAGCAGTAGTACTTTACTATAAATTGCAATATTAACTACAAATTAATGCTATGTCCACCCTGTTGTCATCGAGTAAGTGGCCGACAGGGTGGACATTTTGGAACAATGACAGGGTGGACATTTTGAGATTCAAATAGCAAATTAGCCTACAAAAAACTGTGACTTGCTAAATAGTTGGTCTAGTTGTTGAAGAGATTTTGGTATATTTAAACACACATATTTTGAAAATATTGTATTTTATTCACTGTCAGTATATTTTATGCCGACAGGGTGGAAATGTTAAGCTTAGGCAAAACAGGTAAACAAACTTTTACGAAGGAAATTTGTCAGTTGGAAAGTCAGCAGCTACTCACCTCAGCAGTTGAAATTCCCACCACTGAAGAGATTAAAAAAATCTGTTGTCCTGATGTCATTAATGGAGATGGCCTTTTCTTAAAAAGGGAGATTCCGCAATACAACAGGGTGGACAACCATTCAAGGGACATGGACAAACTCTTGTTTTTTATTAAATAAATAAAATAGTTTTATTACAAAACGATCAATACACTCAATTTGAGTAATATCTTATTTAACAAAACATTAATAGGAAAACTAAAATATTTTTTTTATGATTTGACTATTTTACATTCATTCAAATTTTAATGAGCAGTGCCAGGGACATAGTAAAATAACATACATCCTCTTATACAAAACTAAAGAAAATCTTGAAAATGTATCTAAAGAGCCAAGTAATGCTTCTGTTATGAATAAAATACTTAGTATAATATAACACACCCTTTCAGAGTCATTTGTATGTTCATGTATCATGGCAAATTAGTTATTTATGTTCAGGACACCAAAAGGCACCCTACAGTGATATTGACCCCTATGCTCAATGAGCTGTAGAGTCCAAACCATCTGTGTGTTTTGGTAGGAAAGCTGCCTTGTAAAATGGCTGATGTATTTTCATAGACTATTGTTATTTTAATGGTTGTATTAGTCAAAAAGCTGCAGAGGCAACTCAAACCTCATGTGAAACGTATCCCCCGAGCTACCAAGTCCCTGTATTTGAAGTGAATGTGTACATGTGTGTTTTGCGTATGTGCATGCATATGTGTGCCACTGTCTGTTTGTGTGTGTGTGTGTGTGTGTCTTTGACATGAAGACCCCAAGTTATAATGTCATACACTGGCTGTCTGTACCCCCAGTGACATTCAATGCCAATCAGGAAGAGGATGTTACACTCTGATGAAAGAGCGGCTGTGTTCAATGCAAAGGTGTGGTCTGCCTTTTATATACATTCATAATAATACAAAACAGATTTTAGATCTGCACCTGTACTCATTGTCAAAAATGAATCTTTCTGCGAACAGAAGTTGACCTGACTGCTTATGATTTTCAAAATGTAACATGGAAAGTGCCAGTTTGTACTTGGCAACATCTCTTTTGGCAGATATAGCTGCTTCCAAAAGTTTCTGTAACCAGCAGAGTCTTTCTTTTCTTGACTTAGAAATTTTTACCACTCTTAGATTCAAGACTCTTCTATCTCAGATATATTTTTGGATCATTCTCTTTCTGAATTATCCAAACTATTTTCAGCTTCAGTCCCCTGACTGACTGTTAGACATTAGATGTAGGATTTGTTGATATTTATTTGAATGCATTCTTCTCTCCAACAACTCCAGTGTCTGCTAAACCTTTCTAAAAGGTTCTTTGCAGCGACCTGTGTTTTTTGTGTTTATATTACCACTTTTTGGGTAGTAAATTTAGATTTTTGTCTTGATGCAAAAAAAACTTGAAACCTTACATTTTACTTTAATTTATTGACAATATTTATTACAGCTTCAATTGACAGCTTGAAGCATTGAGAGAGAATTTCTAGCCTTATCCTGTTTTGTGAAAGTCAAATATCTTAATTTTCAAGTCCACAGACATCTGCTTAGAGGAGCCCATGTTTATTGAAACCATGGTCAACCAGGTCAACTTCTCTTCACAGAAAGATTCCATATTAATGCCACTGTCCATCTATTCTCTAACTGCAATACTGTCTGCCATTTTAGGGTCCATCTACCCTGTAACTACAATACCATATTGAGGTCTATTTACTATCTATAGATAATAGATAGACTTCAATATGGCAGACAGTGTTGTAGTTACAGGGTAGATGGACCCTAATATGGCAGACAGTATTGTAGTTACAGGGTAGATCGACCCTAATATGGCAGACAGTATTGTAGTTACAGGGTAGATGGACCCTAATATGGCAGACAGTATTGTAGTTACAGGGTAGATGGACCCTAATATGGCAGACAGTATTGTAGTTACAGGGTAGATGGACCCTAATATGGCAGACAGTATTGTAGTTACAGGGTAGATGGACCCTAATATGGCAGACAGTATTGTAGTTACAGGGTAGATGGACCCTAATATGGCAGACAGTATTACAGTTAGATGGACCTTACAGAGCTGCCAACTTTTCAAAAAATCTTGGAGTGAGATTTTGTCAGGGGTGACCAAAATTATGCCACGCACGCAGGTTGTTGGCTCAGGTTTCAGATAATTGTAGTTAATTTGATGTTGTACCCATGTTGTACCCTGCATTCTGGTGGTTTGTGGGGAGGCCCAAAGCCGTTGATAGGGGCAGCCTATTGGAGATGGACAATATTAGTTACATTCTGTGAAGCAGACATAGCTGAAGGTCCATCCCCAGGAAATTTTGGATTAAATCATGTGATTTCCTGCATTCTAGTGGATTTTTGAGTGGTCTGCTAAAGATGTGCAATACCTGAAATTACTCTGATTCATGTTTGGCATCATGACTTTTACGGCCTTCTAGACTTGAGCTTAACATTCCACCGGAAAACATTTTTGTGTCTAAATGCCTATGTACCACAAAGCCTTATTCATAGACCAGTGTTTAAAATTTGACCTACAATAGGTAGGTTGATTGATATTTTAATTAGAATGGTATTAAACAAATTTTTAACTGAAACCTAACCCATGTTGTGAATAATTGTATTCTTAAGAGCACTTAATGTTTTATGTTCAGCCGAAAATGACACAGGATTAGTTAGGGAGGGACATTGTTCTTCATTCAAAGCCCACCAAATGGTCCATCAGAAACAAATAAGTGCAACAAACAAAGTGCTTAAAAGTACTTAAACAGTACAACTTTTTCCAAGCATAAAACAGATTAAAGCATTAAAAAATAACAACAAAATGAGGCATAATCAGTATCAGATGCAAATCAGAAGCTGGTTAAAGTCATTGTCTATGATCTGTGGGCATGGTTATACTGGCCTGTGGCCTTGGAGGCCTTGATGACCTCGGAGGGGGGCTCCCATTTGAAGCAGGGCTCCAGATTGGCCATCTTTATGGTCATTATTGAGGAAAGGATGCCATCCAATGCTAGGCTGTTTCTTCTCCTGGTTTTGTTCAGTCCCACAACTGAAAACACCCTGTCAGCATCTGCATTTGCATGGGGCAACACCAGGACGAGCTTGGCGACGGCAGCAAGCCTCTCAAATTCTTTGGCTCCTGTCACCTATGGAAAATGCACCAAAGCACAATGGAAAAACATACCTTGATTTTTGATCAAATAAAACATGCATAATTTGCAACATGCATGACACATATATGCACGCAACAATTTTAAGCAACAGATGTAGCCAACCCACACCTTCTTAAAGGAAAGACAAAACAAACCAAAAATGTTTACCTTATGTTTCCTGGTTGCCATTTCAGCCCTGAAGCTTTCCATTTCAGTTTGTCCTGCAGGGTATCATTGGCATAGTCTGAAAATTTAGAAACTCCTCATCAAGAAGGTCATGCTCCTCTGGCCCATGTTATGGAAGGAGATTGGGAAACCTATTTATGAAAGTAGAGTTACAAGTTGTTAAGTTTTAGGTATATAGGCATCAACCTGTAGCAGTTCATACCAGCCGCGGTCGGTGGATCTTAATTGGGGAGGACGGGCTCGTATTACGCTCAGGACCGGAGTGAATGGAATGGTGCGCAACGCACAAAACCCAGTGTGCAAAACAAAAAAACACTGGGTTTTGTGCATTGCGCACCATTCCATTCACTCCGGTCCCGAGCATAATACAAGCCCGTTCTCCCCAATTGAGATCCACCGACCGCGGCTGTCTCATATGCATCTTTGAGGAGAAGCCACATAAGAATAGGTCATGTGCAGTTTAGGAGTGAAAATACCTCATCATAAAACGCAGGGTGTTTCAGCTAAGATAATAGACAGTAATTAGAAAAAAAACTAGCTAACCTTTCAACAAAGTACAGGGCATCGTTTATGTCACTTTCAGCCGTCTGTCATACATTTACAAATATTGCATGTTTGATCAGTAGATCTTCCAGTGGCAGCTCGTTGTGCATAGTCCACAGTACTTGTCAGGAAACACAATGGAATGAATCCACTTGCTATGGTGTGATGTCACCCTCGTCGAGTAATCTGTTAAGTTTAGCCCTGGTTGTGAATAAAATGTTCAACTTTCTTCCTTAACTGAACCCCGTCAAAACAAATAATTTCTTTCAAGATTTAAAGTTTTAGAGCATGAGTACCAGCGGCGGTCGGTGGATCTTAATTGGGGAGGGCGGGCTCATGCTATGCTCGGGACTGGAGCGAATAGAACGGTGCGCAACACACCAAACCCATTGTGCGATACTAAGCCATACAGTTCCATTTCCTCCAGTTCGGACAGTACTATGAGCCAGCGCCCCCAAATTAAGATCCACCGACCGCCGCTGGTGAGTACTCAATTGGACGATATTTCATTGTTACATACCTAGTCAAAGCTCATCAGAATTCTTAAGGTAAGTGACCGCGTTTCTTCTCCCATTGTCTTTCGCGGTAATGGTATCTCTTCTTCTGTCGTTAACTTCTGGGTGCAGCGCATAAGGTTCAGTGGCGCTCATCAGCGCCATCTACCATTGGGGAGTTTGAAAAAGAAACAAACGAGTCTCGGCCGGATTTATTTGCGTGAGAAATTGAATGTGTGGCGTGAGTGCATGTGAAAACAGGCAAAAGCGTGTGTCACGCGGCGAAAGCATGAGAGTTGGCAGCTCTGACCTAATGGCAGAGAGTTACGCAGTTGAAGAATAGATTATCCTCAAAATGGCAGAGAATATTATAGTTAGAGGGTAGATGTACCTTAATGCAGAAAGTATTCTAGTTACAGGGTAGATGGACCTTAATATGGCAGAGATTATTGTAGTTAGAGGGAAGATAGACCTCAATAAGGAAGAGTGTATTGTAGTTACAGGGTAGATGGACCTTAATATGTCAGAGTATTGTAGTTAAAGTGTAGATGGACCTTAATGCAGAGAGTATTGTAGTTCTAACAGTAAATTCCAATTGAGATTAACCAATACAATATTTCATAACACACCCAATTTGTTATACACACCCACATTGTTTCATGCACCTAACTTGTTACATTCACCTAACTTGTTAAACATACCCAAATTGTTATTAACACCCAACTTGGTATACACACCGAAATATTTGATTTGGCATATGGTTCTGTACCTTAGGGCATCCACATTTACATAGTAAGATAGTGAATATATATTTCTTCTAAATAACGTGTGTCTCCCTAAACAGAACCACTCAACCAAACAGCATCCTCAAATAACAGTGATGTCTAATGGCCAAATTAAACGACTCATACTGTACATAATTATCTATAATTGTTGTCCCATGATGATGTCGGTAACTACAAGCGTATACCTCCAACAAATAATGTATGCTCATCCAACCGTGGCCTGACAGCAAGACAAACGAAAATCTTACACTGTAGAATCCATGAATGGCTATCTTCGAAGTTGACGGTTCCATTCATCCTAGTGGGTGGATAACCAGGCCAACCTAACTAATGGGCCAATCAGAACTCCGCTTGCCCCCGATCTAAGCCCTGGCATACATTAATAGTAACGCAGGCAGCTCAGTAGATAAATCAACAAACAGCCGAGCCCTGCATATATTTTCAATTATACAATATTGCAACCCATCTCCGCAACATCATGACTATGTTCAAACAGAATGAAGACACCCCGCCACCTACATGAACATATTATAATTGACAACCATATTAACCACCACAAGAGAAAAAAGGGATCAACTACCCATGAATTCACAATGACTTATGGGGGTCCAAGATGCCTTATATTCAGACAGACCCGCAGGCGCCAGATTGATAACACCTCATGCTCTTCAGAGTCGAATCATACATCGATCACAATGAAGTAGAGGCAGTGCAGATGCAGAAAGAGCGTGGCATAGACAGCCCAGGAGACCTTCCACCAGTTGGCTCAGTCGTGACGAGAACCAGTAGCATGCCGAGTGTTTGTTGGTGTCATTGATGACCAGAAGATCACCAGACGTGTCTCGCAGTAGACACCTTAGACATTTATACATGAAAATCAAAGATCAAATAGATATCAATACGAGAAATGACACCAGGAAGTCCTACACAGCGTTATCCGTTGTTGAACTTCTCAGTATCAATGCAAACCTGACTTTGCCATCATCAGAACTGATAGTGAGAACATGTAATTAATTAAAAGGAGCCAAAATGTTTAACAAGAAAATCTGTTTCACCTAACAGAAAACCTTATTCTCTTACCAGACAACCTACGTCCCCTACCAGATAACCATTGTCTCCTACCAGAGAACCACCAGCTCTTACCAGAGAACTTTCGTCTTCTACCAGAGAACCTCCATCTCTTACCAAACCTTTGTCTCTTACCAGAGAACCTTTGTCTCTTACCAGAGAACCTTTGTCTCTTACCAGAGAACCTTGTCTCTTACCAGAGAACAGTTTAATCTTACCAGAGTACTGTTTATTCTTACCAATTTAAAGAGTTGATTTACCAATGAGTTCTATCTTTGAACACTGCTCGCCCCAAAGGCGACATACTAACCCATTGGACACAATTTGTACAATAAGAAACTCTACACGGAACAAAAATAATTTGGTAGGCCCTACGTCTCCAAGGATGTCCACTCTGAAACCATTGACCTGTCCATGAGGGGTAGAGATAACATAATTTTATCCTGTAACCAAAACGGAAGATAACAAAAAACACACTAGAGGTGCGATCCTTTCTTTTTAACCAAGCCAACATCACACCTCTCGTCATACATGACAATTCCAAAAACATGACATTAGAAAAGCAATTAGGCATAAACATAAGATAAATCATGCAATATCCATTTAGACCGTGTATAGTCATATGCAAACATTTAGGCACCCCTGAAAATTTCCATGATTTTCAATTATAAATAATTGAGTGATTGGACCAGCAATTTCATTTTGATCTATTAAATAACTAAAGGACACAGTAATATTTCGGTAGTAAAATTAGCTTTATTGGATGCACAGAAAATGTGAAATATGCATCAAAAACAAAATTAGACAGGTGCATATTTGGGCACCCCAAATGGAATATCACATCAATATTTAGTTGAGCCTCCTTTAGCAGAAATAACAGCCTCTAGACGCTTCCTATAGCCTGTAGAGTGTCTGGATTCTGGATTAAGGTATTTTGGCAACCGTAAATATCAGAATTTCTCCCAAATTACCTTCTCAGGAAACTATTTTAAAAACCTGAATTAAGTTATATGCCAACATATTTAGGGATTTTTACGTTTCAACTGCACATTTTGTTATTAGGCTATATTTGTACTTCAATTACGTTGCTCCGGTACATTTCGTTTAGCGGATTTATGCGAGAACATTCCACACATTCAATAGCGTTCGAAATTATATTGCAACATTCACAGTTAAGGTTAGGTAGGACGATACTAACGGTTAAGGTTAGGCATGAGGTTACTAACGGTTAAGGTTAGATATGACGTTACTGAGGTTAAGGTTAGAATTAAGGTTAGGGTTAACATTACAAAAACCGATAATCGCGTGTCTGCATGACGCAAGCAATGTAGAATAAAACACACACAAAGTGCCAGTCTGGATTTGAACTCGCGAATACTGGCATGCAAGTCGCGGACATATACGCCCATCCACCATCCCCGACCTCCACCCTAGCAAAAACTGGGCTATTTACATGCTACGTCATGATCTTCATATGTTCATATTTAACGTTGTTCGAGTGTTCAATTTAGTTCCCTATAAACGTAATTGACCCATATTTCACATATTTCGGATTTACAAAATAGTTCCCTCAGAACGTATTTCATGTGATTTAGGGCTGTATTTTGGACAATTCCTCCTTGCAAAACATCTCCAGTTCAGTTAGGTTTGATGGTTGCCGAGCATGGATAGCCCGCTTCAAATCACCCCACAGATTTTCCATGATATTCAGGTCTGGGGACTGGGATGGTTGTCAGGTCTGGGCTAAAAAAAATAGAGAATCCAAACGCAGAAAATGGTGAGTAACAGCAGGGTTGCCAACTCTCACGCATCTGGCGTGACTCTCACACTTTTAGCATAAAAAAATCCTTTCCATTATATTAGTTGTTTTTTGCATAAATCAGGGTTTATACTAAGTAAACAAGGACTGACATTTCTAAAATTAGGGATAGGGTTACCAAAAGTGTTTTCCACATGCGTGTGCACTGAAAATGTACCTTCTCAAAACTTAACCTCCACCCCAATCCTTTCTAACCCCAACAACAACACCATCAGTTCCACCAACACATCACCTTTATCTGACCTACCAGACTGGATGCTCCCCAAAATCGCTGACGAGTCTGAACACACCGCCAACCTCATAGGCCTCACCTCCTCTACCCACCTCAACCCAAGAATCACTGCCACCATCTCCGCTGTGTACACTGACACCTGGTCCATCCGGCAAGGACTGATGGCTGTCATCTCTCTTAAGAAGAGAGAACAGCAATCAGCCCAGGGGTGGCAGATCAGCAGGTGCAGGTGATGATTGTAGGTGCTCAGGGATGGGTGCCTTCCGGAGTGCAGGGGAAACGGTGACTGGTGCTCAGGAACGGGTGCCATTGTGGGAGATGGGAACTGGTGACAGGAAAGGACAAACAAACACAGAACACACTAGACACACACACACACACACACAATGGAACCAGAAAGGAGGGAATAAAGATAAAAGGAGAGGGAGAGACAGCTCAACAGGGCAGGTTCCTGACAATGGCCATTCCAGAACATTGTACTTGTTCCTCTACATAAATGAAAGACTACATTTTGAGCAGTGTTTTGGGTTGATGTCTTGTTGAAATATCCAGCTCCGGCGTAACTCCAACTTTGTGACTGATTCCTCTACATTATTCTCAAGTATCTGCTGATTTTGAGTGGAATCCATGTAACCCTTAACTTAAACAAGATTCTCAGTACCGGCACTGGCCACACAGCCCCACAGCATGATGGAACCTTCACCAAAGGTTTCACCAAACCTTCACCTGCACCATTCTAATCAAGGATTTATACACCTCAATATGTATAAACCTCCGGGCTTTGATTTTGAAAGTGTTCTCATTATGCCGAACCTATAACATCACTTTAGTGTTATTAGCAGAATGTTAGTAGAAGGAAGATTAGTAAAGAACACAGTTCCACATCATCAGACTATAATATCTGCGTTTGAAATTAACATGGCATAAACCCAGTGCTAACCAGCTTTCAAGAGCAAAACAGTGACCAACGAAAATACAATGTCCGTGCAGCATTAGTGAATGACTGTAATCAAACTATTGCGACAACACAAGAATTTGAAAACTGAATACGGACAATACACCACCTGAAACGAGTTTCCCCTTAACTGTGTTACACAGTCAGTGTATCACACTTCACCAGAAGCAGCAGATAACACCCAGCCACAACTCCAAACTACTGTGGAAACCCAGATTTCAGAGCCATCCAGCCATAATGGAAACAGCGAAAATGGTTACCCAAATCACTCGATGAAAAAACAACAGGGAAAATGACCCTACATTTTCCCCCACCACAAAACCGACCAAGCCTGGACCAACAGTATCGTGCACTGAGGCAAGATGGTAGGCTTCCGCAGGTAAGCCCACTGATGTCTTGAATATGCTGCGTCATTATCATGTGACTAACTATGGCTGATAGGCATGAATCTAACAGCTGATTAGAACCAACACTTCTCCTTTGAATTTCCTGGCAGAACAGACTGCGCAATTTACAGGGTAGATGGACCTTAATATGGTAGAGATTATTGTAGTTGTAAGGAAGATGGACCTCAATATGGCAGAGAGTATTGTAGTCAGAGCATAAATAGACCTCAATATTCCAGAGACTATTGTAGTTAGAGCATAGATGGACCTCAATATGGCAGAGAGTATTGTATTTAGAGCATAGATGGACCTCAATATGGCAGAAAGTACTGTAGTTAGAGCATAGATGGACCTCAATATGGCAGAGAGTATTGTAGTTAGAGCATAGATGGACCTCAATATGGCAGAGAGTATTGTAGTTAGCGCATCGATGGACCTCAATATAGCAGAAAGTATTGTAGTTAGAGCATAGATGGAACTCAATATGGCAGAGAGTATTGTGGTTAGAGTGTAGATGGACCAATACAGGCAGAGAAGATGAGGCCAAGCCACAACAGCAAGCCTGACTCCTAATCCCAATATCTGCTGTCACCACCCAGTACTGTTTTCACAGGGTTGCATCATTTTGATACCAGAATTCCCAGGTTTTCTCAATCCCAGTAGGATGAATTAGAGGAGAATTAACAAAACATTCATAAATTCTTGAACAATGATGGTAAATCCTTTGGATGTTGGTAATGTAATAGATTTTCTAGCAAAGCCAATTCATCTGTATAGCTAAAATGGAAGAAAATGCTTTTAATTAGAGAGACAGCAGAGAGTTCAGAATGATAGACAGCTGACTCAGAGACAAGCACAGGGTAACAAGCAGTGGTGATATTCAAAAACGGATGTGGGCGTGGTGTCTCAGTTGGATCTACCCTCTTTGTGATCAGCAGTCTTTTTAAACAACACAACACTGGCATCTAGTGTTCAGGGTTGTGAAAACATCTGCACTGTATTACAGGATAATCATATCAAACTTGCTAGTGTCGTCTGAACTTTTTTCCTGTTTTGTTAAAAGTGACATTTCTAAGTTTTCCATAGATGCAGATAAATGCTATTTACATTATAAAGACAATTGAGGAAATATTTTATGTGAAATTAAGTTATTTACAAATACTTTTCTTTTTTGGCCTAATAATTTTCCTGCTTCTAACACATCAACCTTGAGGACAAATGAAGAAGCTGGAAAATTAGCAAACCTAAGGATTTGATCGACTTTGACAAATGATGATGCCTAGGCAACTGGGTCAAACCAACTCTGAAACTGCAGCTCTTCTGAGGTATTCACAGTCTACAGCAGTGGTCAGTACTGATCAAAAGTGGTCCAAGGAAGGAAAAAGCAGTGAACCAGTGGCAGGGTCATGGGTGGCCAGGGCTCATTGATACACATGGGGAGCGAAGGCAGTTTTTTTATTTATTTAAGCTTTATTTTATCAGCCACGTCATTTAGGGGAATAATCTAAATACATCAAAAGCCTGTCAAGAAACAAAAGGCCTCCGGTAGCAACACAGAGAGAAGACAGATGGGAAGCGTACCAACAGGACACATTAAAACCAGGCACATAGAGGAACACCACTAAACTACATAAACACATGGCAGCAGCTCAGAACAACAGGACACATT
>JACXGM010026606.1:0-15112 GCA_016801145.1 Umbra pygmaea
ATATGTCGTCACATTGTGTAACGGTAATACAGAGGGTGACAAAGCAGAGGGATATGTCGTCACATTGTGTAACGGTAATACAGAGGGTGACAAAGCAGAGGAATATGTCGTCACATTGTGTAACGGTAATACAGAGGGTGACAAAGCAGAGGGATATGTCGTCACATTGTGTAACAGTAATACAGAGGGTGACAAAGCAGAGGAATATGTCGTCACATTGTGTAACAGTAATACAGAGGGTGACAAAGCAGAGGGATATGTCGTCACATTGTGTAACAGTAATACAGAGGGTGACAAAGCAGAGGAATATGTCGTCACATTGTGTAACGTTTACAATGGAAATCATTGACATTACAGTAGGTCTGGCATAACAAGGGTGTTTTTACACATACCTCATTTGGTCCGAACATTCTGACCGATCAAAAATGTGGTCTCGGTCCGGACCAAACTGAACCATGGTTTGGTTTGTTTGCAGTATGAATCCACTAGTTGGATAGTCCGGACTTTCAGACCAATTACAGGAAGCACACCCATCTACTCACCAATCAAAGGGAGAAGCAACACACGTATGTGGTGACGACACGCCGTAGGTACATCATGGTAAGTTCTTTAGTGCACCAGCAAAATCACTATGTGAAACCAAAAGGAACGGGATCAAATGTATACAATGTAATTCAACACGAACGTTGGTTCAGACTTTGGTCCGAACTTTTAGGTGTGAAAACGCCCTTAGTGCTGCTAAAACTAGTCCACACATGTGAAATTAAATTATATTGGTGGAATGTCTGTTTAAATCTGCTCCAAATCGTACCCTATCAATATCCAAGTGATTATTTCACAGGTAAAACAAGTCCCACCCCCCAGAAAAAGAAAGATGAGCCGTGCTTTTGTAAAGGAACGGAGCCATGAGATCTGACTCGTTTCAAAGAGACGTAACTCCCATTAAAGCCGTCATGGCCGTCCTAAAATTCCCACGCTGCTGCAAGACCAAAATCAGTTTACTTGTTGCATAGCTGACTCTACATTGAACATATGATAGATATAAGACATGTACTATATACAACCTAAAAATTGAACTTGTGAGCAGTGATAATATAACCCCTTATCTTTCTCAGAGGAAAGAAAAAATATCAGTTTTTTTTAAAAGGAACACATCTCACATTATGCCGGCCAAGTATCTTGTTGTTATAGCTATTGTAAAACTGAGACATTAGGTAAATACATGAGTTTCTTTTTTTTGAGTTTCCATGAGTTTCTAAGCTTTGTAAAGATGTAAGACATGTATATATAACCTAAGAATTTAGTTTGTGACCTTTTATTTCAAACCACCTTCTTTATTTTTTGAGGCACTTGTGTACAAGACTTGTAGCTCACATAATGAGGTTTAATGTTTATTTCTATTATAGCTAAAGTAAAACAGAGACATTAGATAGATTCCTGAGATTTTAAGCTTTCTGTACATATAAGCCATGTATATATAACCTAGAAATTGCACTTGTGACCTGTGATTGTAATCCAGTTTTTGGGGGTGGTGGGGGGCAACATCTCCCGCTGGCGGGATAGTGCTCCCTAAGTAGTTAATATAGCATGAAATCAGGATAGTAACATAACTCATCATTAGCATAGCTGAACTGATAAATCAATGTGGATGTCCATTATCACTATTGAAGGACATTGTAACAGTGCTGGAGTGAAACGGAGACGGAAAGAGATGCAAAGTTGAAATGAATAATCTCTACTGGTAGAAACCAATATAAATAAGAAATGTATCATCCACAGGTAGCAAACATACATGAACAATAACCAACACTGGCAGTATGGAAGTTATAATATATAAAGTAATGGTCAAAAGTTTTGAGAATGTCACAAAGTCTGCTGCCTCAGTGTTGATGATGGCATTTTGCATATACTCCAGAATGTCATGAAGAGAGATCAGATGAATTGCAAAGAATTGCAAAGTCCCTCTGCCATGAAAATGAACTGAATCCCCCCCAAAAAACTTTTCCACTGCATTTCAACCTTACCACAAAAGGACCAGCTGCCATCATGTTGGTGATTGTCTCGTTAACACAGGTGATTGTTGACGAGGACAAGGCTGGAGATCACTCTGTCAACCATGGTTACCTGCAAGGAAACACATCCCGTCATCACTGCTTCACACAAAAAGGGCTTCACAGGCAAGGGTATTGCTGCTAGTAAGATTGCACCTTAGTCAACCATTTATCTGATCATCAGGAAATTCAAGGAGAGAGGATCAATTGTTGTGAAGGTGTCAGCGTACCCAAGAAAGTCCAGCAAGTGCCAGGACCATCTCCCAAAGTTGATTCAGCTGCAGGATCGGGGCACCACCAGTGCAGAGCTTGCTCAGCAATGGAAGCAGGCAGGTGTGAGCGCATCTGCATGCACAGTGAGGCAAAGACTTTTGAAGGAAGGTCTGGCGTCAAAAAGAGCAGCAAAGCAGCCACTTCTCTTTAGGAGAAACATCAGGGGAAAACTGAAATTCTGCAAAAGGTACAAGCATTGGACTGCTGAGGACTGGGGTAGAGTCATTTTCTCTGATGCATGCCCTTTCTGTTTGGGCCATCTGAAAAATACCTTGCCCTAAGAAGACAAGGTGAGTGCTACCATCGGTCCTGTGTCATGACAACAGTAAAGCATCCTGAGACCATTCATGCGTGGGGTTGCTTCTCAGCCAAGGAAGTGGGCTCACTCACAAATTTTCCCTAAGAACACAGCCATGAATAAAGAATGGTACCAACACATCCTCTGAGAGCAATTTCCAAGAACAGTTTGGTGACGACCAATGCATTTTTCAGCATGATGGAGCACCTTTCCATAAGGCAAAAGTGATAACTAAGTGGCTTGGGGAACAAAACATTGAAAGTTTGGGTCCATGGCCAGGAAACTCCCCAGACCTTATTCCCATTGATAACGTGTTCGATCAGCCATCAGTCAGGATGTGGCCCAGAAGTTAATTAACAGCATTCCAGGGCGGATTGCACAGGTATTGAAAAAAATAGGGTCAACACTGCAAATATTGACTCTTTGCATAAACTTAATGTAATTGTCAATAAAAGCATTTGACACTTATGGGATGCTTGTAATTACACTTCAGTATACCATAGTCACTACTGAAAAAACTATCTCAGTACACTAAAGCTTCAAACTTTGTGGAGACCAATACTTGTGACATTCTCAGAACTTTTGACCACAACTGTACTATTACTAATTATAATAGAAAATAGCTGAGTTAGACTAATGGCTTGATTGAAAGAGGAAGTCCATATTTGGTCATGTCAGAAAGTCCACCACATGATAGAACCCATGCTCCACCAGAGTGTGACAGACATTAGGAGGTGTTGCACATTGAAATCTGAATATGTATGCACTAACTGAACGTTGCTCTGGACAACAGCATCTGCTACGGGACTTAAATCTAGCTGGGTTCACCTCTGATCTGGAAGATACGCTCCCCGGTATCTGCTGAGTTCAGGTACATGATATTCTCTGGATAAGAGGAGGACACCACATACCGCCCATCTCCTGAGATATCACATGAGGTCACAAGGCCATCCTGAACTGCAGTCCACTACGAAACACGGATAGACACAGGACAGACAGACAGACAGACAGACAGACAGACAGACAGACAGACAGACAGACAGACAGACAGACAGACAGACAGACAGGCAAAAGTTCAAGAGCTGAAAATGTCTTATGATTCGTGAACTATCATAAGCTGATATGAAAATGTATAATGACGAGAGACATAGATCACACAGAGTTCAGAAAAACACTGGGGAGGGGGAAACATTCATGATTAGGTGAACTCACAAGGATCTTCCCAGTCTCCAGGTCCCATGCATGAATTCTTTTGTCCCAAGACGCAGTGATCAGTCTGGCGGAAAGGTGGAGGAGGGCCGAAGCAATGAGCAAACTGAGCTGCACCATTGCCCTAACATCACTAGACAAACTCCCATGGCACCTAATGTTATTATAGAGCTATAGACCTCTCTACAGACTGGTGTTATTATGGAGCTATAGACCTTTCTACAGACTGGTGTTATTATGGAGATATAGACCTCTCTACAGATTGGTGTTATTATGGAGCTATAGACCTCTCTACAGGCTGGTGTTATTATGGAGCTATAGACCTCTCTACAGACTGGTGTTATTATGGAGCTGTAGACCTCTCTACAGACTGGTGTTATTATGGAGCTATAGACCTCTCTACAGACTGGTGTTATTATGGAGCTATAGACCTCTCTACAGACTGGTGTTATTATGGAGCTATAGACCTTTCTACAGACTGGTGTTATTATGGAGCTGTAGACCTCTCTACAGACTGGTGTTATTATGGAGCTATAGACCTCTCTACAGACTGGTGTTATTATGGAGCTATAGACCTCTCTACAGCCCACTGTTTTTATGGAGCTATAGACCTCTCTACAGCCCAGTGTTATTATGGACCTATAGACCTCTCTACAGACTGGTGTTATTATGGAGCTATAGACCTCCTCTCTAAAGCCCAGTGTTATTATGGACCTAAAGGCTTCCTCTCTACAGCCCAGTGTTATTATGGACCTATAGACCTCCTCTCCACAGCCCAGTGTTATTATGGACCTATAGACCTCCTCTCCACAGTCCAGTGTTATTATGGACCTATAGACCTCCTCTCTACAGCCCAGTGTTATTATGGACCTATAGACCTCCTCTCTACAGCCCAGTGTTATTATGGACCTATAGACCTCCTCTCTACAGCCCAGTGTTATTATGGACCTATAGACCTCCTCTCTACAGCCCAGTGTTATTGTGGACCTATAGACCACCTCTCTACAGCCCAGCATTATTATGGACCTATAGACCTCTCTACAGACTGGTGTTATTATGGAGCTATAGACCTTTCTACAGACTGGTGTTATTATGGAGATATAGACCTCTCTACAGATTGGTGTTATTATGGAGCTATAGACCTCTCTACAGGCTGGTGTTATTATGGAGCTATAGACCTCTCTACAGACTGGTGTTATTATGGAGCTGTAGACCTCCTCTCTACAGCCCAGCGTTAATGTGGTTTCTCCTCTGCTAGTGTAACCTGGCAACAGTGTTGGTCTGTTCCAGTGGGGAGGCACAAACAAAAGAGCCATCAAGTATTAAAAGACCTTGATAAGTATGAGTCCTAAATGGAAGCCTATGCCCTCAATGGTTAAGTACTTTAGACCAAGCTGTAATTTGGGACTGTGATCTATGTGCTTGACCATCTAAAAAGAAAGACAAGGCATTTGACTCTTTCTGATGCTTCCGTTTATGAACGTCTGGATCAAGAACGCCTCAGTTCAGATGAGAAAATGTTATTATGTGTCAGCACAACTCAAAGCATGACGCGGTGCTGAATCAATCAATGTGTAAAACAATCATGTGTTGTATGGGTACGTCCTCAACAGCTGAGCTCCCAGTGGGGTGCTGACTACTTCCTTCCTCAGCTGTGGAATTAGCGTCAAATGAGACGTTAGTTCTAGCATAATAATGTAATGTGCTAAATCAATGAACTTGGAAGCAATCACCTCTGAGGTCTTCTAGCATGGAAATATACAGCTCCATGGGATGTGATATCCAAGGGAATTCAATCAACAGTGAAAAACAAACTCACCTGTTCCTCTGTGGACAGCTTCCAGGTGTGTGGACTTACTCACCTGTTCTTGTCAGGTACCAAGACACACTCAGAGATGGTCAAGGCATGTCCTCCCTCAAATGCCAGCAGGGTGGCACCACTCTCTGTGTCCTTGAGAAGGAGCAGAAACAAAGCTTAGGTGATGGTTATAAGGATTACAAAATGATGGATTAGTTGCTGCAGTGTACATTAGTTTTGACCAGAGTGCTATAGGCCCATATCAGAAGTAGTATACTATGTAAGGAATGAGCATGCCACTTAGGACACAATAATAGCACACTAAAGGTCATTATCTATTGGCCAGATGGCACAGTAAGCTTCCAACATTAATATATGATTAAATAGGTCATCCAGATCCCTCAGTAAAAAGCAGGCTATATACACGCTGAAGTTGAATTTATGCTTCCAGGTAAAAATGGGTGAACGGTGCCTTACTTTACATATTTCTTTGCAGGAGTGATGTTGGAAATAATGTCACAAATTTTGTTTTCTTGCTTTCATTGTGACCAATCAGACAGAAAGGTTGATTGTAGTGATTGATCAGTAGATTGCTGTGATTGGCCAGAAGTTTGCATACCTACTTTTGTAAAGAATGTGGAATATACCACGTACAGTATATGTTATTCCCGACCCCCTCGTTTTCTGACCAGGTATGTGGGCACAACACATTTGTTTGGCAAAACAAGTATTTCCTTTAAGACAGATAGCTGTGTGAAAAGTCCCACTGGTGGGAAACTCAAATAGCTTTGAAATGCTTTATAGCCTTTGCGTTCATTCATTTCAGCACTGCCAAATGGCACCCTACACTGTAGCATATTATTTCTGTTGCTTCTTGCAATTGCATTGTATTTGACATGTTCTTTACACACGGTTCAGCTCTGAAATATACCTCATTCTGATTCTCTCTGTATAAAGGTCAAACAAATAAAAAAATCTATATATATTGTGCATTGATTTTTTAACCAGAGGCTAAAGGTTGTGCAGTGCATAGGGACTAGTATGCCGCTTGGGACACGGACGGTCCGTGAGGCGCAAGATCAGGCCAGTTCAGCTTCACCATAGTTGTCATGGAACTGTCAGAGCGGACGTACCCACAGTCTGGCCGTCTTGTCCTGGGAGCCTGTCAGTACTCTGGTGTCGCTGAAGCAGAAGTGACAGCTGGTGACAGCGCCTGTGTGACCCCGTAGCACCTTGATGGGAATCTGAAGGAAGAATCATCATCCATGAATCAGCCTCACAAACACTGAGTTAGCTGAGAGCAACTGAAGAAGAAAAATCATGTGCCTTGTATGCCTGGGATATCGGTTTGGCTCAAGGTCAGATGTAAGATTGCCACACAAACAGAAAGTCAGTCTGTATGAGAGCGTAAGCTAAATGGCTGAGCTTTTACTCTAAGTTTGATAAAACACTGTGTGTTTACTTGAATCGGTAACTCTGTGAATAGCTTGCTGCAGCTTATGTCTGGCA
Organism: Umbra pygmaea; assembly: GCA_016801145.1. NCBI lineage: Eukaryota > Metazoa > Chordata > Actinopteri > Esociformes > Umbridae > Umbra > Umbra pygmaea. Next base: position 7,139 of record JACXGM010026606.1, read on the forward strand.
GGCAGCCAAACTTCAATTATGACAAAGACATCTGGACAGATGGCTCATCAAGGTGCCATATTTGGATGGGAAACAAAAGACCTCAGTACTACGGTACACATGGTAACTAGTTGGGCCAATAGTAAGGGCCATTGCTATATTTGTTAATTATAATGAGAGATTTAATACCACTGAAGCAATGCATTAATGATAATTTAAATGTCTATAATTTAATGTTGAACCTTTAGTCTTTCTATTTCCAAATGGCACCTAAATGAATAACCAATCTGTGGCAATGTCTTTGGCTTAAAATGTAAGTTTGGACATACATATACAGGTCCTTCTCAAGAAATTAGCATATTGTGATAAAGTTCATTATTTTCCATAATGTAATGATAAAAATTAAACTTTCATATATTTTAGATTCATTGCACACCAACTGAAATATTTCAGGTCATTTCTTGTTTTAATACTAATGATTTTGGCATACAGCTCATGAAAACCCAAAATTCCTTGAGAAGGACCTGTATATATATATATTTTTTGTTTTGTTTTGTTTTAATTGGCATTTATCACTGTGTATCCATTACAATGAGACAATCACCAGAGATTACCCAGTCCAAAGTAGTTTCTAACAGTCACATCCCTTACACTCCCTTATTCTAAGAATTCCAGAGGTTGGTCTGGGTTTTCTCCAACAATGGTTGGTTTTGGTCTCAAACAAAGGTTGGTCTGGGTCTCGAACAAAGGTTGGTTTTGGTCTCGAACAAAGGTTGGTCTGGGCCTCGAACAAAGGTTGGTCTGGGTCTCAAACAAAGGTTGGTTTTGGTCTCGAACAAAGGTTGGTCTGGGTCTCGAACAAAGGTTGGTCTGGGTCTCGAACAAAGGTTGGTCTGGGTATCGAACAAAGGTTGGTCTGGGTCTCCAATAGGCTCAGGTGCATCATAAAGATCAACATAAGAGGGACACTGCACCTGTGAGCAGGAAAATACAGGCACGTATTATGTTCACAACGGTTTGTGATGATAAGGTCAGTGTTGCCCAATAGTTGGATGTTGATGCAGTTCAACCCATTTCAGTTGACGTACTCTCCCTCATGAGGTGCTTGTATATGTACACGAGTGCAGTAGAGAACACCAATAGTATTGGTCCCCAAATGTTACCCAAAATTGGTCCCTGCATGTTATCCAAAAGATAAAATGTACCCTTGGTTTGGGAAATCTGGCCATTCATTGAAAATAAAACTAATTGATTGACAAGGCTGGCCAATGTGATTGACACAGCTTTGACCAGATCATATGGTCACCGACAACTTAGTAGAAAGTTCCAGATGCATAGAAGCTCAGAGCAATGAGGACTTATTCTTCCACAGACAAACTGTGACTCCATCGGGTTCTATGTCGAAGTTCTGGGCAGTGAGGTTCTGCAATGTACATTAATATCAGCATTCCCAAAGTAAAACCAAGCATAAAGTTTGTCTGTGGTGCATTGCTCCAGTGATTTTACATCCTCAACATAACCCTTTTCACGTTATCCTCTCCTGCCAAAATGGTGGTGGCGATGAACAATATCTGCCATGTCAGTGCCTCTCTGGAAGTCCTCTGAGACAGCCGTAATGAAATGGCTGTGTATTTGGGCTTTCCAAACCTACTAATTCAACCTCTATTAGCTGATATGCTTTGGCTTGTGTTTAATGAACTCAATCATACCTAAGGCCTATACTGTACCTAGATGTTCACTACAACAAAGAAGTATAAGCATAGAGTCAGGACCCAATTTCACTGTTGCAGAGACCCACACACTGCTGGAGGGTGTTATGTGCCATTATACATCAATGGTAGGACATTTTCATTCTACTAAGGATGGAGGAGTGACAAACAAAAACAAAATAAATACATTTGGGTTGAAGTCACCCAGAATGTGAACGCGATGCTGTCTGGCCAGAGGAGAACCACAGAGCAGGTGACATTTAGATGGAGGAATATGATGGACAAAACACACCCAAACAGGCAACAAGCACTTTAGGAGAGGTGACTACACAGATGTGTTTTTGACATTATTGGAGGTGGAAACCCTCAAGCTCTGCACAGGATTCAGATTGTTGTGGGCAGGGGTGGAAAGGGACCAAAAATCGGCCCTGACATTTTGGCCCAGACCGGCCCACCACAAGATCACAAATACCGCCTGTCCTTGTGCTCCCCTGAATATGTATACCAATTCCTACTCTTTAAAACTGCTAATGCCATGCGATGAGTATGCAAGAATCAGTGAGAATTAACATATTAATTTCTGGATTTCAAAAAAGTGGTGTTGAATAAATTGTAAACTTAAATCAAAAAGCAGGTGAACCCCTTAGATAAATCCTTAAAAAAAATCAGAAGAGGACATTTTGTCTCTGTCTCTGTGTGTGTGAGAGAGAGAGAGCGAGAGAGAAACAGACAAGCATGGTAAAAGATTGTTTATAAACTGACATGAGAAAGGATGATCCGATGATCACCGTTTTCCAAAGTGGTGTTGAATACATTTTAAAACCAGAAAGGTATAGGCTAAAGGCAAACTTGAAATTGACACCAGTGATTTAGAACGATTAATACCAAGGAGTTAAGCTCTTCCCTGAGACAGGCAGTAAAGCCTAGAGTTTTCATGAAAACCATGTTGAACATATTATTTAGAACAGGGGTGTCAATGCGCTCTTTGCAGAAGCAGAACGTTCATGCATGGCGGGTCATCTCTACACAAAAAGCTATATATTATTAAGGTAGACAGGCAGTTGGGCCTGGAGTTTTCATGAGAATCGCTTTGCATATTTGTTGTTTAGAATAATTTGATGAACACAATAATATGAACAATAGTGTGTTGATAAAATTATTCTGAATAACATGTTATTTACAAAAACTCACAGGTCGAACTGCCTGATCTAGGTTATTCCCTTTCAAACAGTTAGGAGTGTGAGTTTTCATGAAGATCGCTTTGAACAACTGTTATTGAGAATATTTCGATTAACACAAAAGCTCTAGTATATACTAGATTCAAATTTCCTCAACAACTGTACGGCAGACAGAATGTAGCTGATGTCAAGCCATTATGGCAAGACCTGTGCGCACGTGCATCAACCTTGAAAGAAAGGGTAAGCCCATCCTGTTTTGTAGGTCATCTTTCAGCAGTGTGACTTGAGAAAGTGCTCTTTCAACTCGAGCGTTGGATATGGGGAGGGTGAGCAGTTTTATAGCACCAAAAGTGAAATCCTGGAAACAGTGGTTTTCTCCAGCATCTTTAAATGATTCCACATCAAGCAAAAATGTGTCAATGGCCAGGTTGGTTTGAAAAACCTGCTGAGGCAACATTAGTGTGTTTGAGGTGCAGGTGGCGCCGGCGTGTGACTTGAGCTGAAGGTATTGGGAGTGTCTGTTGTGAGTTTAGGGGGCACGTCAGCCAGAGCTGTAGTGGGTGTGTGTGTGTGTGTGTGATTGAGACTGCCTGCTGAACAGAGGGTTGCAGGAAGAAGGATCTGAAAAGATCTTAAAAAGATCTTAAAAAATCTTATTGGACCAGTTCAGTGTCAATTAAGAAAACAACAAATGTAAGGCGCAGTTCTAGCAGGGGGGCAAACACGTTCGCCTGGCAACACTATGTTATGTCGGCAACACAAACTCTGATTTTTCCTTTCAAAATAACAGCGCTCGTAATTCATTAAATTAATCTATATTTTGCCCACCTGCTAGAACCGTGCCTGAACCAATGGGCCGCTGAGCTGTGTTAAATGGGCTGTGTCTTTCAGAAAAAAAACCTAGCCTGTAATATTTTTGACTTAAGTTTTTTGTGTCAATTGAAAAAACAATAGGCTGCGGATCTAGGCCTTATCGGCCGGTTTATGGGCCGGACAAAAAAATGAAACCAAAAAAATTTGTGAAATTTTGTGAAAGTGCCTGGTATGCCAGATGGCCAGTCCACCCCTGGTTGTGGGGGACCGTGAGCCCAGAAATGTAGAGGTGAGCCAGTTCCTTGTAATGCAGAGGGAACATTTATTCTAGACATCAGTCCTGTTAGTGAGGAAGAAGGTGATCCTCACTGGTAGAGCCAGTAGTTTTTGCCACATGAGCTTAGAAGAGTCTTTAAGCGTTCTTTAACTCAGTTTGACTAACAAACATGAAATTGAAGTCAAATCTGCATAATTTATATCTAGATTACACTTTTTGAACAACTGAGGCCCGGTGTCAGCTGCTGACTAATCTAAAAATCACCTTGCATTGTCAATAATAACTAATTATTTGTCAACTTGACTGTCAAACAGTTTACCCGTGATATATTACCGTTTTGATTACATTGCGCGCAGCTGGCCAAAATTGAGTCCCACATCCTTCAACACCCCCAATCCTTTCAAACCGCTTTACGTCTATCGAAACTTTATCGCGGACACAGAGAGCACATATACGGGCAGCTGCTAGCTAACTGCAACTGTGTAGTATAGTACATAATTCCCAAGCAGGTTATCAACATTATTAAACACTATTGCGGTATCTAATTCTCTGTAGACAGGTTAGCGAACTAACCAACTATATAACCAATATTACCTGTGCAAGCGGCTGATGCTCACACAAAGAGACACTTTCCACATCGTTCTCCTTCCGCTTGTCTATGGTCTCATCAAGGGCCAAAGGGTCGATATTTCTCCGAGACATTTTATTTCCAGGAACCAATGTGTTTCTCAAAGCCAGATTGTAATTGTTTACGCAGGTCTAGATATTGGCCATAACTTTGCTCCCCAGTCAGTGCGTCGTTCCCATAGCAATGTCGCGACCGCGCCCCCAGGGTCTGACTGTGCCAGTTGTACTGCAATGTGAAACCACATCATTATAGCTAATGAGAAAAAAGGTGTGTAAAATATGTTTAAAAATATACTGTAAACCCTTTGGTGCCAACAATTTCATTTATCAGACACTCTTGTCTAGTTTTCGTTCCATTCATGGATGTTCACGCTTAAGTGGCGAACCGAATTTAGTACGGGTATCTGATCCTGGAACGTGTTACACTTTTAAATCACGTTTGTTGGACGTTGGAGTGGACTAAAGTCGTTGACGTTCTTAATATCATGCTTTGACTGTTATTGATTTTATGGTTTCTTGTTTGTTTTGTGTTGTTTGTGATGTCTGCGATGTTTTAGAAGATGAGCACTTGATTCTGATTAAATAAAGGCTATATTAAAAAACTAGCCACGTCACACTATAACTCCAATGACATAACCAAATTTAGCTTAGCAAAAGACAGTAACTTTTTAAATCTCACAGTGGCATAATAGGGCATTCACATGTTAGATGGTATGCTCTGTGTTCAACAAAAGATATGGAGCAAGGGTATCAGTGTAGACTAGAAACTCAAATAACCAGTCAGTTCTTCCTCTATTTGTTCATGGAACAATAGTACCACAGTCTAATCCATTTGGTTGCCCTTCAGGAGGCCAGTGCTGTTCTTGTGTGTATCATGTGAATTGCCCTCAGGTTACTGCCAGAGTTTATATCTTGGTCTGCTCTTAGATGATGACCAGAGCCTCTGAATGGGGAGATCCAAATTGGTACAGAGCTACCCAGGGCCATGTAGTCAGACACAGGTACCTTGTCACGTTGCGCTCTAGAAAGCTTGTGCTTGAATAGCAGTTGTAGGTTTTATTGTGTGCGTCAGAAGGCTGAGTAGTTAAGGAGTCAGACTTTTAGCTAGAAGGTTGCCGGTTCGATTCCTGACAATACTAAATGTGGTTGTGTCCCTGGGCAAAGCACTTAAACCTAAGCTGCCCCAGGGGGATGTCCCTGTACTTACTGTGGGTCGCTCTTGTTAACAGTGTAATGACTCAAATGTAAATGAACATCTCCCACGCATGAATCAACAAGCAGTGTGATAAGAATCAACAAGCAGTGTGATAAGAATCAACAAGCAGTGTGATAAGAATCAACAAGCAGTGTGATAAGAATCAACAAGCAGTGTGATAAGAATCAACAAGCAGTGTGATAAGAATCAACAAGCAGTGTGATAAGAACTGAAAACCTTGGCAACACGTGTCTGGAGGAAGCATCTGATGGTTCTACCACACTGCACCTGCTGAGATGTTGTAACTGGTAACCCCCCAAACAATTTATGATAATGTTTTTAACAGCAACTTTTTATTAATTACCAGAGCAGCCTAAAAATGCATACATTACATAGTTCAAGACATTCATCAGAAAAAAAAAATCCCCAGAAACGCTTTATCACCACAAGTACAGGTGACACATATTTTCAACCTCTAGTTCCCATTCAAAAAGCCCTTCTCCATCTCAAGTATACGTCCTCATAGAGGACACGGAGATGAGTCTGTCAGTCCAGTCTGCAGACCAGAGTCACTGGAGCGTTTTGCCATGGATGCTTTTCAACCTGTTCAAAAGGAAGGGTCAGTAAGTGTATCATTCAATTATCTTTTTTAAATTAAATTTTTATTTTTTATTAAACCTTTATTTAACCAGGTAAGTTGACTAAGAACAATTTATTATTTACAGCAACAACCTGAGAGCAATTAGGGTAAAGTGTCTTGCCCAAGGACACAATGACATTTGGCTCAGTCGGGAATCAAACTGGCAACCTTCTGACTACATGATATCTTTAATATCAGTCCTTAAACAACAGTAATATGGTTTAAAACTGGGTTTGAATCTACCATTTGGTATATGAATGATGTTCAGAGGACTGTGATCAAGTACCTCCTGAGCAGCTCTTCCGTTGACACCAGTCCTCCCTCCTGGCTGTTCCCATCTCCCCCCTCAGAGCTGCTCCCTGATGACGACTCTTCCTTACTGCTCTTCTTCTGTTTACCTTTATGCTTGTGCTTCCTGCGCTTCTTCTTCTGGCATCGACAACAACAACAACAACAGTCTGAGTCAAGGCACTATATCGACAGCTTCTGCCAAACAAGGACCAACATTCTGGTTGTCATGGAGACATTGTGGAATAACCAGCTTAGCATTTTGCAGAGCAGAATCAGTGTTGAGGGAGAAAGATAGTAGGATTGTTCAGGGATAAAGAGAGAGAGAGAAACAGACTCCACTGGTCAGCTGATTGCACCTCCATACCTTCTTGTCCTTCTTGTCCTTCTTGTCCTTCTTGTTCTTGCCGTGCTTCCTGGCTTTGTGCTTCTCTTTACTTTTCTGACGTTTGTCCTCTTTTCTGGTAGGAACTGAAGTCGGGCAGGGCTCATCTATAGAATAATGAGTAGGAAATCATTAATAACTCATACCAAAGTAAGAGTCAAACTCTATTTGTATTTGCGATAATATCACAATTACTTTCAAATACCCACCCTAAAATGCAAACTCTGAAAAGTCTTTGTTCATTCTGTGCTAATGGTCAACTAGGTCTAACGAGTAAAGGTTACATTTAGCTTGTGCTTTTAACCACAGCGATTTACAGTAAGTACAGGGACATCCATACAACAACATTTGGCCTGCTTGGTTACCAAACCAAATATCCATCCATCCATTTTCAACCGCTTATCCGAGATCGGGTCGCGGGGGCAGCAGCTCCAGCAGGGGACCCCAAACGTCCTTTTCCCGAGCCACATTAACCAGCTCCGACTGGGGGATCCCGAGGCGTTCCCAGGCCAGGTTGGAGATATAATCCCGCCACCTAGTCCTAAGTCTTCCCCGAGGCCTCCTCCCAGCTGGACGTGCCTGGAACACCTCCCTAGGGAGGCGCACAGGGGGCATCCTTACCAGATGCCCAAACCACCTCAACTGGCTCCTTTCGACGCAAAGGAGCAGCGGCTCTACTCTGAGATCTCTAAGGGAGACGCCCGCCACCCTCCTGAGGAAACCCATTTCGGCCGCTTGTACCCTGGATCTCGTTCTTTCGGTCATGACCCAGCCTTCATGACCATAGGTGAGGGTAGGAACAAAAACTGCCCGGTAGATCGAGAGCTTTGCCTTCTGGCTCAGCTCTCTTTTCGTCACAACGGTGCGATATAATGAGTGTAAT
>JACXGM010026607.1:0-14809 GCA_016801145.1 Umbra pygmaea
AAGTTGTGTTATCCTTTTCATTATAGAAGTTGTGTTATCCTTTTCATTATATAAGTTGTGTTATCCTTTTCATTATAGAAGTTGTGTCATCCTTTTCATTATAGAAGTTGTGTCATCCTTTTCATTATAGAAGTTGTGTTATCCTTTTCATTATAGAAGTTGTGTTATCCTTTTTATTATAGATTTAGTTTTATCCTTTTCATTATAGAAGTTGTGTTATCCTTTTCATTACAGAAGTTGTGTTATCCTTTTTATTATAGATTTAGTTTTATCCTTTTTATTATAGACTTTGTGTTATCCTTTTCATTATATATGTTATTTTATACTTGACAAAAACAGTTACATACAGGTAGGAGATCTTGGAATGACCTTCAACATTATGCTTCACTAGCACAAAAATGTTTGTATATATTCTTGGTATTGAGACATGTCAAACAAAGTGCTGTTAATTATGAAATAAAAAAATGTAATTTAAGACCACTTTTGTTACTGTCATTGTAATGTTCTGTGTTATCAACATTTTCCACCTGTATTAAATATTGATCAACAGCCTCCTTGACCTCCCCAATGTAAGAAGACATACAAAACCCATACTATCCTTCTCTAGTTTATCATACATAGCCCAATACCTTACTCAACTTGTAACTCCATATTTACACTCCTTCACGTGCTCTCAGATCTTCATCTTCAATTTCTCTTGTGATACCTCGGATTTGACTAACCACCATGGGTCCCAGATTGTTTAGCTATGCTGCCCCCTGCCTATGGAACTCCTTTCCTCTTGATGTTCGCAATAGCGATTGCTATTGAGGCGCCATTAAATAAAATGCATTATCATACATAATGAGGGTATGAATGAAAGACTTCCAAGTGATTTGTATGGTTAAGGTTACCACGCTGATGTGTAGTGTGAAACAAACAGAGCATTCATTTTGGTAGCGTGTTGTGTCCCTCACCCTGACATCCTGCTCCTGTGTGGTGACGATGCCCTCCCTGATGAACAGGCCGTAGTCTTCAAAGAACTTGGCATACTTCTCTGGCTCCTTCTTACTCTGGTCCAGCAGGAACTTGATGATGCGCTGCTGCAGCACATTCCTCAGCTTCCTGTGGGCGGAAGGGGATACATCGTTTCAATAATCCTAGGATATAGAATGCTGCAGTTTCAAAACAGACAACAAAACAATGTTGACTACTGAAGCTCCATTGTAGTGGATGTGGTTGTCCTCCAGTCTCACCTGATGAGGGCGCTCTCCTGCAGAAGCTCTCTGCTTAGGTTCAATGGGATGTCCTCGCTGTCCACCACACCTAAACACACGACAAGAGACATTATATCAACCCCAGTTAAAATGTACTTCAGCACTAGCATTTTTTTTCATTCGGTTTGAATCAATTAATGTATTGGAGGCTGGACAGACATGCATGTAAAGGGACACAGGGGACGTAGCTGGCTACAGCGTTGTAAAGGTGTGTGGACGGAGGACTGACCCCTGAGGAAGCGGAGCCATTTGGGCAGGATTTCAGTGGCCTTGGTCTGGATGAGCACCTTCCTGCTGTACAGCGCCACACTGGAGCCCATCTCTCTGCTCACGTCAAACATGGATGGCTTCTGCTCACACAGGGACAAAGGCTCATGATCCAGATGGTGACCAACTAGTGCTGGGCGGTATACCGGTTCACACAGAATACCGGTGTTTATTTTTGTTATGATATTAATTTTTTATATACCGCAATACCAGTGTATTGGAATACATAACGTCCAGAACGGTACACTGCACGACACTGTTTCTGTTCGGACCCTTTTCAATGTGGCGCTTCTAAACACGCATGGTGCAACTGTGAGCCGTGGTGAGGGTAAACAGTAGTGCTCAGGGGCCGGTTGCACCAGCTGGACATGTATAGGTCCTAACTGTACGTCTGACCTAAAATGCCCTTTACATCGGACTCTATAATTATACCTGTTGCACCAGCCAGGCATAAGCTCTCAATGAGCTATGTCTAGTAACTAGCAGACACAGCAAGGGTGCAGGGTGCTGATTTATATAAATTATTTAAAATGTATTGTTTTTCTGACTCTCTGATTGCATTAAGATTTAGCTGTAATTTTTTTGGAGAAAGACCGTTTTGTTCAATTGAAGATATATGGCACAGTATTTACGTTAGCAGCGAACTACATGGATTATGAATCAAATGCCTGGAAATAGCCAACTTCCGTTTGTTAAAACGGTACTATGTTAGAAACAAATCTTGATCAGTCACTTTCAGCTGTGCGATCCATCCCAATACGTAAAACATTGTTTTCCATCACTACAGTATTGAACATTAATGCTTGTTAAGACTGACGCTTCACTGCCCTTTCTCGTGCTAAATTGTGGATATATGTTCTGTTATCTTCCTCAAGTTAGGAAGATGCTAGTTGTATTGTCTAACTGAAGTTGGTTTAGCAGCAAATTCCATGTATTTTTCATACCGTAGTGCACAGCACACACACGCACTCTTTGGCTTTGTAACTCAATTAGTAAATGGGTTTAGCTATTTACATTTCTCCTGCAGGCACATTGAATTTAGGGATCAATTTATTATTAGTGGGATTTATAATTACATGAAAATAATATGTTTTTAAGCCAATGAAATGCATGTATTTTAATGGTAGCTTCTCTTTTCTTTTACACTTTATGGCTTTTGGAACAAAACGATTGCCTGGGGGCAACATTGGAACGTTTAAAACTTTCTTCGTCCATTTGATCTATTTGGATTAAGGAAAGAACACGGTCTAGCAACTATTGCTAGTAATATTCTGATCTCACGGAAGCACATTGCATACGGTTGACTTAACCAAGACAAGTCTTATTTTTATTTGGTGCAACAGCTGTAAATTCTACTCAACATCAGATACGAGCAATTTGCTCCATCACCTTAGCCACAAGCACGTCTTGGAATATCAAAAAATGTATGAATCTACTGCAATAATTCCTCTCTCAACCAGTAGAAAATGCTGGGAACACCTGATTATGCATGGAAAAAAAATAAAAATACCGTCATATACCGTGAAACCAGTAGAATTTTGAAAAATGCTGTGATATACATTTTTGGTCATACCGCTCAGCACTATGACCAACATCCCAGTACACACAGCAGTGACCTGTGCTAATGCAGCGATACTCATTCCTCCTCCCGCGAGCCGCAGTTCCGTAAGTTATCCGTCCAACCCCAGTTGCGACTACCCTGAGTTAGCGTTTCATCCTGGTAATGATTAGCGTCACCTGTGCTAAATTTGGATTGGAACACGGAATGAGTATCGCTGTGCAAATGTATTCATCTATTCCTTAACAAATCCATCTCCCCCTTATCCTTCTACTAAAGTCCTGTTCTCCCCAACCTCCTGCCCCCCACACCTCCTCACCACATCTGGGACGTAGAAGATGGAGCGGATGTTGACGGGAGCGTCGGCGCGGTAGTGCAGGGTGTAGCGGGGCTTGTCGTAGGACTGGGCCACGTAGCGGTAGAACTCCTCGTGCTGCCACTCGCTTATGGATTTGGGCTCCATCATCCACAGGGCCTAGCAGGAGGGACGATGTACAAACCGTCACACACACACACACACACACACAATGAAGTAGAGCAGCCTTTCTATTTGAAGAAAGAATTACCTGAAGAGTGTTGAGTCGGCGTCCGTTGAGGAAAATGGGGAAACTGACAAAGTTGCTGTACTTGGTCACAACCTCTGCAACCACAAACAACAGCTGTTAGTCTCATACCTTATTTGACTGTTACCCGGAAACCAACTTCAATTTGACTGTTACCCGGAAACCAACTTCAATTTGACTGTTACCCGGAAACCAACTTCAAGCTAATTCCAGAGCTGTGCTCATTTTTAACACAAATATTACAGAAGCCCCTTTATATACAATTAATATTATTTTATATTAAATCAAAAGGGTAGCTAATGCAACATCCTCTATAAACAAAGAGAATGTTTTCTTTCTTGGAATGTTTTAGGATTTCAATAAGGAAATCTGTTAGAGGTAAACAGGGTAGAACTTTGTGGAGTGAAAACCAAACAGCTTTCTCTCAGTGACAGCTTCCAAAAGATTTAGAACATGTATTTCGTGAAATAAATAAAAATATTTATCAGAACAATCTGTTTAGTTAGGACAATGGTTTCCTACACTATGAAGTGCATATTTGCCATTTGAACAGAAAATGCAATGAGGACATGATGAGTTGTGCTTCCAAAGTGTTTGTCAATGGGTACAGGCTGGTCTGTATGTAATATAATTTATTAATTTTCGGTCATGCTTGTTTGTAACAAAGCACAGTATATTGTAGATGGGGAACCAATATTCCATACACATCGCTTTTTTTAAATATCAATATAGTTTTTACTGTGTTTGAAGTAGGGATGTCACGGGAACCGATACTACCGAAACCTTCCGGTTCTAAAATGACAAAACACAGACGATGCCCATTTTACTAAGTACCGTAGGCACTGTTAGCAATACTGTAGCTAGCTAGCTTTGTCAGGGGAGGATAACTGAAAATAGCAGGAAAAATCAGCAAACGAAAAGGACTTCGCCTCCAGTTGCTAGCTAGGCAGTCTGCTTCGTTCGGCGGAGGATAATATACTTTTCTCATTTTTACACTTGTGGGTGCACCGTTCCCGGAGGTACTGCAATACCGAGTTGATGCGTGTAGCAGACGGAGCAAGCCCCGTTTTTCGAATCCCTGTTTGAAAAATCAATTTCACATATATTGTTCCCCGGGTGGGGAACGTATTGTAAACTGATAAGAACGTATGATTCAAAGCTTTCATTATCCAATAAAATACAGCCGTATGGGACCAATGCCCAACACATTACACAATAATTCGCTCCAGTGTGAAGCTAGCTTCTTTAGGGAGCCAGCTTCTTTAGTGGATTCCTAGCCTTTCGTAGTTTCGCCTTCAAAGTAATAACGCTTGATTCAACGCGATAAACATCGCTAACATTTCACATTTCGAAAATATGCCACTAAACTATATTAGAATAGTGTGACATATTTACTAACTTATAATATTTTAATAAGAACATTAAAATTTGCAATCTGTATTGCTTAAATACATAATAAATGCACAGAATTCTGTGTAATGCTAGCTACATTAAGGATGCTGGTGGTAAATGTGGATATTGCATAGATCACAAGTCATTCGCGATGTTGACATGCTACTTTTGCTCTACAAAAACCTTGAACTAGCCAAGAAATGGTGCGCAATGTTGTGAAAAAAAATATATGTTTATCTTGTTAGCTGAATGGCTGCACAGCTATATCCACCGTTTTGTTTTTGCACTGTTGTTGTTTTTGCGCAATACCTTTTGAAAAGCTGTATGGAATGTGTTTGGGGAGTAGTTGTTGCACTGTGAGCATTAATTGGACTTTATTATGTTGTTCTATGCTATATTGCACGTGTTTTTATATAGTTTGTTATCATATTTTTCAAATGTTTCACTAAATGTTTCAAGTTTAAGAAGTTGGAATCTTAGAAAATCGGCATCGAAGATACCGTGGTATCGAAATCGGCATCAAGAATCGTGTAATTTTACTGGTATTGGCACCGACTACTGAATTTTTGGTATCGTGACACCCCTAGTTTGAAGTCAGCAAAATTAAAGAGAAAGTTCTGTAGACAAAGGGTCAATTTGCCTTAGACCCCTGAACTACCCTAACAACAGTTATATAGGTGAAGGAGTTTCTCCCAGAGTGATCAACAGAGGTCATCTAAGGTCCATACCTTTGACTCGGTCTTCAGTGGAAAACTCCTTGCAGTCATCCTTCAGGTGTAGAACAATCTTAGTTCCGGGTCTGACGCCACTGGCCTCGGCTATCTCAAACACTCCAGATCTGTGGGGGCAAGACACGGTCGATTACATCGCGATGCAGCATCTTCATCCGTGTCACTCCTCTCTAATAACCAGCATGGACTCACCCATCCGAGGACCACTTGTATCCCGGGGTGCCGGGATCTGCCGACTGGGAGTACACATCCACACGGTCAGCCACCATGAAGGCAGAGTAGAAACCCACACCGAACTGACCAATGATGGTGCTGCTGGCCTCGGCCTGGCTCTGCAGGGCATCCAGAAAAGCCTGGGGGGGGAATAAAGAGGGAATAAACAAGGGAACTTATAAGTCAATGGGAAACAGGTAAACAACAGCGAGGCCAAAGACAACAGGGTAGTGAGGTCCTGCCGTTGGAACTCAATTAGATAACTGTGAATACGGTTGATTTTTTCTTAGGTTTGAGGTCAAATGGAAAAGCAGATCATAAACAAATCCAGGACTGGTCAAACAAACTAAAAATACCTTGGATCCAGAGCGAGCAATTGTCCCCAGGTTAGCCACCAGCTCTTCCTGGTTCATCCCAACTCCAGTGTCCTGAAACATAGGATGTAACAGGTGACCACTCTGCTGTTCAACTGGTATCTGATGAGTAGTCTGACACTATTGATGGATAACAATCATTTAAAAAATGCTCAATGTTGTAAATTATTAACCTTGATCTGAAAAATTACTTAAACTATAAAGTTTAACTGGCTTTTGATGTGTGCGTTGTAGTTCTACCACACCTAGAATGTGCATACGTCGATAGTTACGTGGCTGTTTATACCATTCGTCTCTGGGCAAAACTCATCCCTTTGCTCTAAAAATCCCGAACATCCGAACCATCACACGTAGCGAGTCAATATTCCATCTATCGATCTAGTTTGGTTTTCTGTGAAGAAACATGAGATTGACACACCTCTAATTTGGTAGTACACTCATCCTTATTCTTAGAACTTGCAAGCAACATTTTTCGTAATTTAGCAGTTCTTTGTCCATCCACCAGGTGGCAGACTGACTCAGTGTTATTACGCAGTGCTTTTCAGCTACTAACAATCTGTAATTTAAAAAAAATACATAGAATAGAGAACAATCATGCCAAGTAGGCACAAAGATTCGGAACCAAGTCACTCAGGCTGGATTTTTGTAATTATAAAAAACCTTTATTCACGACGCGTTTCGGCTTACGCCTTCTTCAGGGTATTTACCTCCCTTCCAAGAGCACCGTTGGTAACATAATAGTATTGAATACCTTGACGCGCTCCTGCTACCCTGTCTTCAGTTAAAAAAAATACAATTGACTTCACAACTAATCTAAAAGGAAATGCAATTTAAAAATAATCTAAGGGAAATGCAGGATCACACAAAGAATAAAAAATGAATAAATGGAATGGTGCTTTGGGTTTTAGGCTGGGTTTCAGTAAAAGCTCTGTGACAACTGCTGATGTAAAAATCTTCAAAAAATGTAATTGATTTGATTTCATTATGCATCATTTTTAGGAAATGAGATTGGAGGTGTACTGTGCAAAGTTTTTAGACAGGTGTGACAAAATGCTGTAAAGTGAGAATACTGTCAAACAGACATCTTAATAATTTATATTTATCAATGAACAAAGTGCAAAGTTAGTGAACAGAAGAAAAGCTAAATCAAATAAATATCTCGTGTGACCACCCCTTGCCTTCAAAACAACATAAATTCTTCTAGGTACACTAGCACACAGGTTTGAAGGAACTCAGCAGGTAAGTTGGCCCAAACATCTTGCATAACTAACCGCTCTTCTGGGGTTTTAAGGCAGTCTAGTTGCTTCTCTCCATGTAATCCAAGACAAACTTGATGATGTTGAGATCAGTGCTCTGTGGAGGCCATAACATAATTTCCAGGACTCCTTGTTTTTCCTTACGCTGAAGATGGTTCTTAATGACATTGCCATATGTTTGGGGTTTTGTCAGACTGCTGAATACATTTGGGGCCAAATCAGATGCCTCCCTGATGGTATTGCATGATGGATAAGTATCTTCCAGTACTTCTCAGCATTGAGAAGACCATGCATTCTGACCAAATTCCCAACTCTTTGCAAAAATTCAGCCCCAAACTTGCAAGGAGCCTCCACCATGCTCCACTGTTTGCCTGCAGATTCTTTCTTGTGAAAGGAAATGTGCCTACCTGGATGGTGAAGGTGCCTCTGGCCTGGTCCGTTTGCAGGTGGATCTCCATGGGAGCCGTATCACCTCCTCCGGTGATCAACTTATGGCGTAGCTTCTCCAGGGCATCACTGCCGTTAGAGATCAGCTCACGGATGAAGACCTGAGCAAAGGGCCACATGCACGCACATTCTACATGACAAGTTCTGAATACACTACTGGATATGGCCTTGGGAAGAGTTAGCAGGCAAATCCTCGTTAGTGTGTCTGTAAGGAATAGATATATGTTGTGTTGAAATAGTTCTCAGATTGTTGTGAGAGATTAAAACGTCACTCGCCTCCTTCTCTGAGTACAGAGATCTAGCCACAATGTCCAGCAGCTTTTTGGTCTCTGCCTGGAACTCGTGCTTGGAAAAAATGCCTGGGGGAAGAATTTCAGATGGGAACCGTTTAGCATACAGGCGAATGCTCCACTCACAAACTGCATTAACACAGTTTGGTACAGCAGAAATAATTTCATATTCAATAGCATGCTGCATTTGCCTTGCATCGTTTCGATTTACGTTAAAAATTGCATGCAGAATTGGCTTGGTGGAAGTGAGAGCAACAGGTGAAATTTTAACTTTGTGGCACACACACCGAGATGGTGCATGCAGGAAGGTTTGTGGACTGGTGCTGTTGGTGTGGTTCGTAAGCTAAGAAAACACAATTGGACAGGAGTTCTCAAACTTCTCCTTTAGTACCCCAATCAGTAGGCTACAAGGATTTTAACTACCCCTGAGCAAACATCTGATTCAGCTTGTTTACTAATCAATTATTTTTAAATTAGTAAATCTGTTGTGCTAGTTAAGGACAGCTAAACTGTGGCATGTCTGTATATCCTTCATAGGCTACATTATATATTGTCTAGATTACATTAATGTTGCCCAAGTATACATTTATGACAATCTAAATATTGTAAAAGGTCAGTAATTTCTTCATTTTAAACAGCTTTTACTATAGTAACATTGAAAATCAAAATATAGGTCCAAAAATTGCTAAAGGTAACAGATTATTTGAATTTGCTGGATGTTCACCTCGTGTTTTGCTGGCAGCACATGACTATGTAAAATTGCAACATAACAGTATTGGGTCACAAAAAAGTCACCTTGGACATTCTCTGTGTCTTGAATGATGGTGTGCAGCGGTTCTTCCTCTGGGGCCGTCTCCGCTGCATCTAGAATATTCTCTGTTTCTGGAACTTTCTCTGCCGCTAAATTGACTTTTTCAGCTTCCTTGGTGCTGTAGTAAGAGTACTGAGTAAAGCCAATACTTGGATGGCTGGGTCTCCACATGCGGGAACGTGACCACTCTTTCTGTTGGCTGATGCGGGCATCTGTTGACAGACCATGAGGACACAAGGTGTTGTGAGAGCTTATGAGGTGGTGCAACCATGCCATACCATGTTAACCGTGTTAACTTTTTTTTTGCTAGACCGTTTTTGGACTTGTATATAATACGTATAAATAATTGCATCAGAGTCATATGTAGGCTAAGGACAGACCTATGGTAAGGATGCTACTGGTTATCTGTTATGCGTTACAGGCATGCTATGACCGACATTGTCCCCAATGGTCATTCTTGGCTATGTCATTCATTCCCAGGTGAGGTACCAAAATAGACGGCTGGATGGCTAGCTATCTACTTTACTGTCCTCCAATCAAAATATTGTTGGTTGGTTAGATGCGCATTACATAAACGTTGAAAAAGTATACACGTGATCTTGTTAATTGTAAGCAACGTAGTTAACTACATAACCTAATGTATGAGCTACAACGACACTAGTGTAATAATTGCACTCACATGATGTAAACGCTTCACTGCTAATCAACGTCAGCGACTTACCTTCACTGAAGGTGCTTACGACAGTCCTACTACCAAACCCTCGCCCTGAAGTCAGGAACCTGCAGTTGGCATTTGGCGAATAACACAAAGCAAATTTGAACAATTTCAGGGACCGAGACATCTTTGACAGTTCGTTTGACCTAGTCAACACGCCGGAGCGAACTGCAAGCCGAAGTAAGACCTCTTTCTGTCGCGTAAAGATGATGTCATTAAGCTACACACGCATTGCCTGTTTAGATGTGAAAAACGTTATCATTATAATCTTTATGTAATTACATTCGACTCCATTTCAATGCGGCGTAAAAAAACAACCAAAAAGCACAAAATCACACTAAAAATTGGAATACGAATGCAAGGCAGATATGACAACAGGCAGATATGACAACATTGACAACAAGTCTTGCCAGTCAATATTACCCAGATGAGCCTAGATTGAGCCAGATGGTCCGAAAACCCTGTGGATGCATGGGACTCCCTAGTTCTAAAACCTCTGGATCTGAGAACCAGGGAGTCTGAAGCATTAGCTTGTCATTTTCACTTTGGGGAGAACAAAAAAAATGGAGAGACATCAGAAGTGTATGGAGCGAGATGGCACTGGGCTGACGATTTGCAGATTTTCTTTACATATCTACTTATTTAGCGCGGGCTTATTTAGTTAGGTAGCACACGCGCACTTGAAAGTATTGATTTACCTCTGCTGCTGTTTCCAGGTATAATCACCAATGCACCATAGCTTTCAGAAATATAAAACACATTAGCCCATCTGACCAAAAGCTCTGAGAATGCAACAAGTTGTGGCCTCCACAAAGTTTGCTGCTTCAGTGTACTTAGATCTTTTTTTCAGTAATTAATATGGTGTACTGAAGTATAATTACAAGCATTCCATAGGTGTCAAAATATTTTATTGACAATTACATTAAGTTTATGCAAAGAGTCAATATTTGCAGTGTTGACCCATCTTTTTCAAGACCTCTGCAATCTGCCCGGGCATGCTGTCAATTATCTTCTGCGCCACATCCTGACTGATGGCAGGCCATTTTTGCACGAGTTTGTCAGATTTTGTGGGTTTTTGTTTGCCCACCTGCCTCTTGAGGATTGACCACACATTCTCAATGGGAATAATGTCTGGGGAGTTTCCTGGCCATGGATCCAAAATTCTGATGTTTTGTTCCCCGAGCCACTTATCACTTTTACCTTATTGTAAGGTGCTCCGTCATGCTGGAAAAGGCATTGGTCATCACTAAGCTTTTCATGTGTGGTTGGGAGAAGTTGGTCTCAGAGGATGTGTTGGTACCATTCTTTATTCATGGCTGTGTTCTTAGGAAAAATTGTGAGTAGGCCCACTCCCTTGGCTGAGAAGAAACCCCAAGCATGAATGGTCTCAGGATGCTTTACTATTTGCATGACACAGGACTGATGCTAGCGCTCACCTTGTCCTTTCCGGACAAGGTGTTTTCCAGATGGCCCAAACAATCGGAAAAGGGATTTGTCAAAGAAAATGACTACCCCAGTCCTCAGCCTTCCAATCCCTGTACCTTTTGCAGAATATGTCTTTCTCTGATGTTTTTTTCCTGGAGAGAAGTGGCTTCTTTGCTGCCCTTCTTGACACCAGGCCTTCCTCCAGAAGTCTTCCTCTATGTGTGTGCAGATGCACTCACACCTGCCTGCTGTCATTCCTGAGCAAGCTCTCCTCAGCTGAATCAACTTTAGGAGATGGTCCTGGTGCTTTGCTGGACATTATTGGGCACCCTGACACCTTCTTCACAACAATTGAACCTCTTTTCTTGAAGTTCTTGATGATCTGATAAATGGTTGATTCAGGTGCAATCTTACTATCAGCAATATCCTTGCCTGTGAAGCACTTTTTGTGCAAACAATGATGACAGCACGTGTTTACTTGCAGGTAACCATGGTTGACAGAGGAACAACAATGATTTCAAGCACCACCCTCTTGTTAAAGCTTCCAGTGTGTTATTCTAACTCAATCAGCATGACAGAGTGATCTCCAGCCTTGTCCTCGTCAACACTCTCACCTGTGTTAGTGAGACAATCACTGACATGATGGCAGCTGGTCCTTTAGTGGCAGGGCTGAAATGCAGTGGAAATGTTTTTTGGGCTTAAGTCAATTTTCATGGCAAAGAAGGACTGCAATTCATTGCAATACATCTGATGACTCTATCTGACATTTTGGAGTATTTGCAAATTGCCATCATCAACACTGAGGTAGCAGACTTTGTAAAAATGAGTATTTGGGGCATTGTATTCTCAAAGATTTTGACCATGACTGTACTGAACATACCCGACCCCTGACCCCCTCTACCCCCTCATCACTTATTAAAATGACTGCCTATCCTCTAATCCTAGATGCCTTTGCTCCCATTAAAATCCTTTACCCACACGGCTTCTTAGTACACACCTGAGCTCCACCAGTTAAAAACCTGTGGGAGACCCCTTGAGCGCCTATGTAAGAGGACAGGCCTATATCACAGGGACAGGCCTACAAAGATCACCTGTTGCAATTTAAAGATAACCTTTTTGTTGCCAGATTGTCCTACAACTCTAACATTATAAAGTTTGAAGCTCCTCTTTTCCACAGTAAACAGGGTACTTCAGCCTCCTGACAAGTTCCATTCAGACCCCTCACTGAAACAGCATTGGAGAAAATCACTAATGACCTACGCCGTGCAGTTGACTCCTGCCTACTCTCTATCACCATCCTATGGTACATCAACAGTTTGTACAACTTAAACATCATAGATCAGCTTGTGCAACTGTGTCACAGAGTTTTCCCCTATGGGTCAGTGGTTGGTCCCCTCCTCTTCCATGATATACCTTCAACCCCTATACAAGACCATGCATACCACAAAATACACTTCAACTGCTATGCTGACGACACCCAGCTCTACCTTTCCACTAAATGTTAATCTGCTCTTCCTCTCACCTCACTCAACAATTGTTTTCAAGACATTCAAAACTGGATGAGCACGCACTTCCTCAAACTTAATGGTAACAAGACAGAAGTCATGCTCCTCGGCTCGAAATCCACCCTTTCAAAACAGCACAAAAAAAGCACTGAAACCCTAATTCATGCCCTCATCACGTCGCATCTGGACAACTGCAACTGTCTTCTAACTGGTTCCTTACGAAGCTCAAGAACAGACCCCAACGGGTTCAGAACTCTGCTGCTAGAACCTTCACTGGTATTAGATCATCTGAACACATCACACCTCTACTCATCAATCTACACTGGCTCCCTGTGCACTACGGTATTGAATTTAAGACCGTCCTCCTCACCTACAAAGCACTTAAAAATCTCACCCAGCTACATTTCAGAACTCCTACCATGCTATGTCCCTTTCTGCTCCTGCTGGCCTCCTTGTCACCCACTCATTCCACCTCTCCACCAAGGGGGCCAGGGCCTTTAGCTGTTCAGCACCAAGGATATGCACATTCCATAGGCAGACACAGTCAATTCAACATTATTCTGTTGACTTCATAGTATTGCATCTTCTTGGGGCCCTCCACCAACCAACAATTCACATTATTTACTGCTTGTCACTCTTCTTTGCACTATTTATATGTTCTCTAATTGTTAAATGTTATTGAATGTGGTAAATTTTATATTGTGCATTTTTTCCATGTGTAAGATGTCCCTAAGTGTCTAGAAAGGCATCGGCCAAATTTTTTTTTGTAATTACCCAACCCGAATCCATCTTTAGCACATGCCTGGTTTTGCACACTTACATAACGCACTGCCAACTTAGCGTTTATTTATAATTTTTGGTAGGTACAGTTGTATGCAAACGTTTTGGCACCCGTGACAATTTCCATGATTTTCATTTATAAATAATTGGGTGTTTGGATCAGCAATTTCATTTTGATCGTTCAAATATCTGAAGGACAGGGTAATATTTCAGTAGTGCCTTGCGAAAGTATTCGGCCCCCTTGAACTTTTCAACCTTTTGCCACATTTTAGGCTTCAAACATAAAGATATGAAACTGTAATTTTTTGTGAAGAATCAACAACAAGTGGGACACAATCATGAAGTGGAACGAAATTTATTGGATATTCCAAACTTTTTTTACAAATAAAAAACTGAATAATTGGGTGTGCAAAATTATTCAGCCCCCTTAAGTTAATACTTTGTAGTGCCACCTGTTGCTGCGATTACAGCTGAAAGTCGCTTGGGGTATGTCTCTATCAGTTTTGCACATCGAGAGACTGAAATTTTTGCCCATTCCTCCTTGCAAAACAGCTCGAGCTCAGTGAGGTTAGATGGAGAGCATTTGTGAACAGCAGTTTTCAGTTCTTTCCACAGATTCTCAATTGGGATTCAGGTCTGGACTTTGACTTGGCCATTCTAACACCTGGATATGTTTATTTGTGAACCATTCCATTGTAGATTTTGCTTTATGTTTTGGATCATTGTTACCCTGGAAATCCAGAGTTCTCGCGAGAGCACAATTTGAATTTGCTCAGCAAGTTACTCTGGCACCGAGTAATTATGCTCATTAACTATGCCCTTGTAGCTGAGCTGCACCAATCAAATCGGTGTATCGGATATAGGCGTGCCAGAGGCGTGTTAAACAGATGACGACAGCGCTGCGACCTCGAAGTCATTAGTAAAAGAGGGTGGTGAGAGTAGTTCGGGAGAGGGTGAAGGGCCGGCACTTGGTGTTAGGGAGCAGGGGTATAAGTTTATTGTGGAGTTTTCGGCCCTGACATGTAAGCTGTTACACCCGGTGTCACTCACGGCGGCAATTAGGGAACAGGTTGGGAGGGTGGTGGATGCTAGGTGTTTGAGTGGTGGGAGGGTTCTTATTGTGGTGGGTAGTGTGGCTCTGAGGGATAAGTTGCTGAAGTTGGAGGTGTTGAATGGGGGTAAGGTGAAGTGTCTGGTGCCTGGGAGTGCGGTGAAGGTGAGAGGGG
>JACXGM010026608.1:0-14941 GCA_016801145.1 Umbra pygmaea
GTCTCCTAGGTCACAGTACCAAACAACCCCTGTGCACTAACTCCACCACTCCAAATATTGTCTCCTAGGTCACAGTACCAAACAACCCCTGTGCACTAACTCCACCACTCCAAATATTGTCTCCTAGGTCACAGTACCAAACAACCCCTGTGCACTAACTCCACCACTCCAGACATCGTCTCCTAGGTCACAGTACCAAACAACCCCTGTGCACTAACTCCACCACTCCAGACATCGTCTCCTAGGTCACAGTACCAAACAACCCCTGTGCACTAACTCCACCACTCCAGACATCGAAGCAACAATGCAAGATCAGTGATTTGCTGTAAAGATATTAAAATATATGACGCTACAACATTATTTGGCCCATTTTATCTGATGTCCCAACTTAGCTGACTTCACTCTACTTAAAAAATACAACGTGGAAGGTTTAGTGAAAATAATTCATTCATTTGAAATGCACTTCAGGCTCTTGTTAATAGTTTTCAATGACTGTAGCAGTAACCTCAGTCAACATCCCATTTTCCTTCGATGCCGGATTTTAAACTTCCAATTAAAACCAAGCAGTTGGCCTGAACCTGAGACCTGAGCATCTCTTTTTATCTCAGAGAAATTCATTTTCTTTGCCGGATTTCTCTTATCCATGTCGTAAATTCTAAGGGCGAGGCCTCTAATCCGTGCATATATGTGGGCGTGATATTTAAATTACGATACGATTGTTTTCAACCATCTGATTTATCAACACCCACTCATTCGTACGCTGGAATTGGAGTGATACGAATGTTTTGTAAATCACCCGTGAGTCTCGTCGTAAGATGATTTCTAAGCTCAGATCTACACTGGTTTCTACGCACGTTTGATAAATGAGGGCCCTACTTATGTTTGTTGGTATGTTTCTCTCGCTTCCGTGCTCCCCCCCGTGTTCATGTCACAACGCCTTAAAAAAATCTAGACTTACAAAAAGGGTGCTTCAAGGGCTCAAAATCTCTACGAGAGAGCACTTGAACACTTGACAG
The DNA here is from genome assembly GCA_016801145.1 of Umbra pygmaea. Taxonomy (NCBI): domain Eukaryota; kingdom Metazoa; phylum Chordata; class Actinopteri; order Esociformes; family Umbridae; genus Umbra; species Umbra pygmaea. The sequence goes on from JACXGM010026608.1 coordinate 1,017, forward strand.
TGGGACAGCCCTAAGCCCTCAAGACGAAAACACGCTTCAAAGTCTGTGAGTCTGAGTGTGGAGAGTTTTGATATTATTATTATAGAAAAGTATTTTGCGCAGATGTTCAGCCTATGATATATTTTTTAATATGTTTACTTAAACCTTTCCTTTTTTATTTGTGTTTGTATCTTTTTGCCCTTGACCTTATTCCATACTTAAACTCACATTAAAATAATTTGTAATTGACCGAAGTATTTTATCAACCAAAATCTTTATTTCACTGTTATTTTATTTATTATATAAAATATCTGAAGATGTTTGTGAGTCAGTGTTTGGAATGTTGCATTCACATTAAAATGCCACCCACCGCCCCCCACCGAAAGTCTGATCACCTTTCTCATTGTTTAAATTCCTTAAATAGAACCAAAACCTTATTATTAAAATTGTTTGCAATGATCTTGAGTGTGCAAAGTTTCAGGTCCTCTTATAATTAAACATAACTCTTCGTCTGCAAGTGACGTAAATGGAGACAGGACTACTTTGATGGAGATTACACCACATAGAAGGCAGAAGAGATATACAAGGAGCTTCCATAAAGAAATTACTGCCAAGCCAAAGAAATGTACTCAATGATTTGAAGATTGCCAAACACCTTCTGTTAGTGTAAGCCAGTGTTTCTCAAACTTTTTCTGCCATTCCCCACATTGGAGGTAGGAAAGGGTTCCGAGCCCCACCTGTCCACAATCGCCCCACAAAATGGTTAAAAACTAGGCTTTAAGATTTACTGTTATACTAATTAATTTTGTTAACATCATATTTTAAAAACATAACCTCAAATAACAGCATTAACTTTGAAATAGAGAAAATAAAAGGTATATTATCACTTTGCATGAAATAAGATTATGTTTATAAATAAATAATAATAATAATAATAATAATAATGCAGTGTTTGCATTTTGCCCTTGATAACATCAAATTTAGAAATTGAAAAAATAAAATTGTGGACTAGTTGTGCTTTGCTTCATTTTGTCACTTTGCAAACTGCATGCAAGAAGAACAAACAAAATTGACAAAAAATGAATAACCTTGTTCACTATTTTAGTGGCTGCAATGAGCCTGTTTTGCAGTACTTTTTTTCAAAACGAGGTTGTAGGCTTGATACTGCCACTCTCAAATCATGCTCATTGTTAAGATGAGATCTGTCTTTTGCTTTCAGTGAAGCAAAAGCTGAAAATCCCATCTCACAGACCTAAGATGTAGCAAAGGGAAAAATAATGGTCAGATACCTCTGTCGAAGCCAGAATCTCAGTGTCTGACCTGGAAACCTCAGCGAGGGAAGCGCTTGTTTTCTCAATGGATTGCTCCGCTTCTGCAGAGGATTATCGCGTATGAACCAATCATATCCGATCATAACCAATCAAAGCACGATGGAAGCATTGCCTTCTTCTCACATAACTTCATCTGCGCATATCGCTGTTGGACAGTGTTGCTCAAAACGATTAATTTTTACACTTTGTAATGTCACATTTTTCAATATTTGTGTTGTTTTCTTTTGAAATATCGATTGTCTCATCCAGTTGTTTTGAGGAGACACTGCCTCCCTTGCCAGCCTACATTCGCATAATAGCTTTGATTATGATAAAAAAGGTGTAAAAAATGTGCTTGGCTTATATCAGCCTGCCATCGAGCCACAGAATGCCCATGTGGCTCCCGACCGCTGCTGTAAGCAGACAGTTTGGTCACATTATGAAAATGGAATTACTGATATAAACGTATTGTATTTCATTTTTACAATGAGAAGAATAAGTAGCTACAACAAAAATAAAAAATAGAGTATGTCAGAATGAGCCATCCATAGCAACGCGTCATAGCAACGGCACTGACACGTAAAAAATGAATGTGAATTTTCCGACTTTTGAGCACATTGTTACTGTTTTGTACACGTTTTCATATTAATTATAACTAAAATACTGTTTTAATGCTTACATTTAAATGTGCTGTTTTATTTTGAGTGTATGGTCAATAAATAAAGGAATTAATTGAGATGGCCACAAAAATGACAGAATTTCCACCCGTTTGTCCCGCCCCACTTGGCATGTCTCTATTCCCCACCAGTGGGCGCGCCCCATAGTTTGAGTAACGCTGGTGTAAGCTGTAAAAATATACTGTAACTTCTGAAACAAATAAAATATTTGAAATTTGTTTTTTTTATGTCCACAAGAAAAATGGCCACTTGTGTTTCAGATCTGAAAGGCAAGTGCTTTAACCACTATACTATGCGTCCAGTGAAAAAGCCTGGGGAAAACATCAGTATTATTTTCTGAAGCACGGAGTACCAAACCGCATTCTTGTATTTACAGGTACAATCTCTACATTTTTGTGAGTTTCTATTAAAAATTTGATATTGGGTTGAATACAATAATATCTAAAAAACGTGATGTCTGTTTGTATACAATATTATCTACTAAATGTTGTGATCAGATCACGTATTGCAAAGTAGAATGTGGTTACGTTTTCAGACCATTTTAAACAAGTTTAGCAACACTCTCCATCTGTAATAGTATAATCCATGTTCACTTAATGTACCATACATTGACGCGGTATGACTGCCTAAAATCTTTACCCAAAATATGAAAAACTATTCTAAAGGATTGCATTTCAACCGATTCAAGTGATTTATGTGAGATTCTAATGTACTACTAGTTTTGGGGCCCCTTTAAAATCTGTTTTACATTTTGTTCTAAATGCAATATATTTTTTCTAATATTCAGACAAGTAATTTTGTTTTACAAAACCCCACACATTTTAATAAGAAAAGTGAAATGGATGTCCTCAAAAATGCTGGAGACCACAGTAGGATACCTCTTCTAAAGACAAACATATATTCCATCTTGTTTTACTTTTGCATGTTAACTCCTTTAATGGATTGATGATAATGATATCATGCTGCTATGTCAGCATAGGCAGATTTGAATGTAAAGGGGCTATTTGTAGACTTTCAAGCCATGAGAATGGAACTAATTTCTCTTTCAGTGGCCACTTTAAAAAAGATGTACAAACTGTATTTCTTTATATTTCTTTAAAAAAGCGATGTTCCACAAATAGCATCTTTAACATGTATTCTTTTTTGGAGTGTAAGGAAATACACACACATGCAGAGCACAAACACAGACACAGCCTCTTCTTGAAGAAATAAACCAACAATTGATGCATATTTTTCATGTGCTATGATTTAATATATTTAGTTGATTTCCTAATTAGTTCAATAATATTCTTTATACTGTGATTTCCTCTGCACAGAGATTTGGGGGGACAGGGGCTCAAAACAAAGAGCTAAAGAGTCCAGCACTTGTGTTGATGGGGGAGAAATATAGACTGTTTTGTTTGAATGTTGTAGTTATACTTAAAGGACAATATTGTATTGATAATTAAAGCTGCACTATGTAATGTTCAATTCATTTGTCCTGTCGACAATAATTGTACATATTTCTTTATATATACACACATGTTTTTATTGAACACAGGAATAATACAGGGACAATATAACCAATTTCTGAAAATACACATGATTATTTTGTCCATAACATGCATTTGTTTCTAGTTGTGAAATGTCAATTTTGATATTCTAATATTGTCAATATTCTGTATTATTTAAGTTCACCTTTTCCATCCTTGAATCCAATATGCTAGTTCCTAACATTTACAAGTCCAAAAATAAAGTTTTTATAGTTTACATAAAGTTACATAGTGCAGGTTTAAAGGTGCCATTTGTAGAATTTTGCATTGTGAGACCCTAACTACTTTCAGAGACTATCTTACAAAAGCTGTACAAACTATAGCTATTTATTTATATTTTCTAAAAATTTAGATGGGTCAAAAAATCATTACACTATTCAGTGCATATTTTGCCATTTCAACAGGAATTCCAATGAGAACACGACAATGCTTCGACAGTGTTTGGTCCATCCAGACGCCGGTCCATCTTTCATATAAATTATACATTTTAGGCTGTGCTTTTGTTTTTATAATTTTTATTGACATGACAGTAGGACACAGAGGCTAAAGAAACATGTATGTAGAGGAAACAGAGAGAATGGGCGGAGACAGGTGGTCAAGCTCGAACCCCTGTTGCCAGGAGACACGTACTGCAGAGTAGGAAGCTTAGACCTCTAAACCAAACTGTCACGTGCTTTAGTGTTTAACAAAGCACTGCAAAGTATAGGGAATCATTATCCCATAGAAATCACTTTTTAATATTATTTAAATATAAAGTTAGTTCTCACAGCTTTTGTAAGCTGTTCATTGAAAGGGAAAGTAGTTATGTTGTTACTGCTCAAAACAAATAGCACCTTTAATTAAGTCTAGATTTTAAAATGTTTTAAAGCTGTGTTGCTTGGTTAGCTAGTGCTACTCTGCAGTACATGCGCCCATCTCCTAAAAATATTGAGCCAAGAGTCACACCTTTTTATCCATGAACTCAATTTCTCATGTGGTCTATTTCTTCTTTCCCAAGAATGCAGTATTTAGTTATTAAGGAACAAAAATGAAGGAACACACACGACAGCACACAATAAATATGGGAGAAAACAAACAGTCATAGTCCTCAAGCACTCCTACACTTGTAGCCCACCACTAACGTGTAGGCCTGCATACACAATTCTTTGTCTGGTGATGTTGTTCTGATACTTTTCTTTCAGCTCCTCTAGCACAGCCCCTTCTCCCAGTTAGGTCCATCTAACCCTGCATCCTTTAAGTCAACGCTCTCCTCCCCCCTGGATCATTTTGGTCCTCCCTGTTTATTTCACCCACTCCTCATTTGCTCTCAGCCTCCCTGTTCTCAGCCCTCTGTAGGTGTATGATTCTCTGTCCTCCCCTCTCTGTCTGAGGCCCTGCCTGCAGCATGTTCTCTGGCCTTGAGAGGTGAAGCACAATGCTGAGGACTGGAAAGAGTGAGGGCCCCTCCTTCCAGCTCTGCCTCCCACACAGCAGCCACATAAAGGGCCAGACTGTGGAGCCCCACCCAGACTGTGGAGCTCAGCTCCCACACAGCCTCTGAGCCCGGTGTACAATGACACACATACACATCGCTGCTAGCTAAGTAGTCCAACCTTCCCTCACAACCAGAGGAAAACAAGGGGATAAACATTTCCCTCTATTAGTCAGGGGAGTTGTGCACTCAGCATCCTACACAAAGAAGGATGGAGGACAGTACAGTAAGGACAGGGAGGAGGACAGGGCTGTAAGGACAGAGTGGAGAACACGACAGTAAAGACAGGGTGGAGGAAAGGACAGAGAGGACAAGGTGGAGGAAAGCACAGTAGGGAGAGGGTGGAGAACATGACTGTAAAGACAGGGTGGAGGAAAGGACAGAGACGACAGGGTGGAGGATAGCACAGAGAGGACAAGGTGGAGGATAGCACAGTAGGGAGAGGGTGGAGAACATGACTGTAAAGACAGGGTGGAGGAAAGGACAGAGAGGACAGGGTGGAGGATAGCACAGAGAGGACAAGATGGAGGACAGCACAGTAGGGACAGGGTGGAGGAAATGACTGTAAAGACAGGGTGGAGGAAAGGACAGAGAGGACAGGGTGGAGGATAGCACAGAGAGGACAAGGTGGAGGACAGCACAGTAGGGACAGGGTGGAGGAAATGACTGTAAAGACAGGGTGGAAGATAGCACAGAGAGGACAAGGTGGAGGACAGCACAGTAGGGACAGGGTGGAGGACAGCACAGTAGGGACAGGATGGAGGGCAGGACAGTTTCGTCAGTGTAGAGGACAGGACAGAGAGGACAGGACTAGGGTTGTCCAGTAAACCAGTGCTGAGAAAGTACCGCAGCACCAGCATTAAACGAAACGGTACTATACTAGTATTTTACATATTTCAATACTCAATAAAAATCAATGCATAAAAAACACATCATGCTGTTCATTGGAACAAAAGGAGCAAACCGGTTGCTCCTTTTGTTCATCACCTCCATTGGAAAATAAATGCTGTGACATTAAGGAAGTGGCCGTGCCTATTGCCCTGTGAGAACGTGTCGGTATAGAACTGTGAGTGAAAGAAAGCAGACTGCTTAGAGAGATTGGGCAACAGAGTGCAATTGTCCTTGTGGAAAAGCAGGGTGATCGTAGTAAAATAAGTACTTCGCTTACAACCCAAATAATAAAGTGAAACCCCAACATTTTGCAGTGCCTGTTTGTAAAATGGGTTTCAAAGTTTGTCTCATGAAGAGGGGCAAGACAAAACGGTCTGGAGTGATCCTTTATGCATAATATCATATATTGCAGTTAACAAAATAGCAAGCTAGCTGGGTTTATTCTTCACCAATGCTCTGAATGTAATATTGTTGTCATGGAACAAATCCTTTACATTCATTGCATTTCATTTGTTTTATTCTGAAGACAAACAGTTTAATATCAATAAACAACACTATTTAAAGTCCTATTTATTATATTTGACTGACTACCAAAAGTATCTAATGTAAATTCTTAGTAGGCTAACGTTAACTCTAATTAGCGAGTTGGCGAGAAGCAATGATGTGTGGCTGGTTCCCTGTCCCTGACATGTTGTGCAGCTCCTGGCTGAAGGGATGGATTTGACTGAATACACTGGTGATTCAGAAACTCCCTGTTTACTCTCTCTGCTTCACACAGGGCACAAAAAAGGGCAATTTGCAGTGAAAGGGTAAAAGGGACATTTGCTCTGCAAAACTTGAGCCCTACATGTGCACATGCCTGAGCCAGAGTAGCCTGGCTCAGCCTCATCAGGCAGAAACACAGACAAGCAGGCTGATGATCACATGGATCCCCTGCCTGTCTTTCTGTCTGATCCCAGTTCTCTAAGTGATAAAGGTGACAGGACACTCAGAACGGCTGTATCCACCAGCGAAACACTGACGAAAATGAGGTGTCCAGGGGGTGAAATGAGGTGTCCAGGGGGTGAAATGAGGTGTCCAGGGGGTGAAATGAGGTGTCCATGGGGTGAAATGAGGTGTCCAGGGGATGAAATGAGGTGTCCAGGGGGTGAAATGAGGTGTCCAGGGGGTGAAATGAGGTGTCCATGGGGTGAAATGAGGTGTCCAGGGAGTGAAATGAGGTGTCCAGGGAGTGAAATTAGGTGTCCAGGGGGTGAAATGAGATGTCCAGGGGGTGAAATGAGGTGTCCAGGGGGTGAAATGAGGTGTCCAGGGAGTGAAATGCTGGTAAGGTACAACCGGCCTGCTGCTCCTGAGCTAGAAGAGTGTGAGGCTGGTGATGTCAATGTAACCAGGAACAAACACGGAAGGTGAGAAGGAGGACCCTGTGACAGGCGGCCAGCATGCAGCAGTACAGGCAGGGTAAGGAGACAGCACACCTCCCCACTCAGCCTCACCTCCGGGACCACCATCAGAGAACACAGGACAGAACGACCACCAATCCTCCATCACACCAACGCTATGACAATTAAACGGCAACGTCATGAATATAAAAGAACTGAGCAGAACATCTTTCCAGTGTGTACTGATAACCTTCACAGCACTAGAGCCCATGGCCCAGTGTAGGTCTGCCTCAGAAAAGTAGGAAGGGCCTCGGCAGGGCTTAACCAGTGGTGTGATGGAGATGGGACTGAGTGCTCTGTGGCATTGTCACTTGTAATCTGGGAGGCTGGGGCGGGTTGATACTGGCAGGCTGGGTGGGCGGGTGGGGGGGGGTGCTTCTGATGGGGCGAGGGGGTGATGGTTATCGATACTGGCGCGGGAGGAGGAGTCAGCAGCAGCCTATTATTGTGTCGGGGAGTGCTGCACAAAGACTCAGCGTCTCAGCTGGGCTAACAGGCGATGGGGGGTTTGGAGCCCAGTGAATAACGAGGGGAAGGGCAGCGGGTTAGGTGGCACCGACACGCAGCTGGAAACAAAGGCCAGTATAATTAAGCTTGGCTCTGCGTCTGAACCTCATTTAATAGCAAACATCACTTGTTCTGACAAAAGCCTTTCCCACCTTGCATAAAAGCAGTGATTTAGGCTAGTAAATAAAAGCAAAGAATGAAGATCATACATGGGTGATTATCGTGAGTGAGACATTTAATATTCACTGTGAGACATTGTGCGCTATATTGTGGTGACCACAGTGCGTAATGTCCAGCTCATTATTTTGGGCCTTAACGGGCCATTAACAGCAGCCCACTACAGCACCTCTACAGCCAGCACCTTCGTTGCTGAGTCGCCACAACGTAGAGTATTAACACTTTATAGCCCTCTGTGAAACTGTAAAACTGCAATCAAGATGTGGATCCAGTCTGCATCAGCTGGCTGAATGTAAGACAGACTAACACTAAGGTGAATACAAGTCCATTAGAAGAACACCAGGCTGTATATTTTTATGAGGGGTGACAGTGGTAACACAGATCAGCCAACTACACCAGAGCTGTTGTAATGCTCATGTCAGTCGCTGAACTTTGTTCCCATTGTCTCAGTGTTGTTGAACTAGATGGAGGTGGTACCAGCCACTAAGCCTCAATGGAGCTGAACACTGGCTCTGTCTGCTCCCCGCTGCCATGCTCACTAGTCTGAACACAAATGCAATAGCATGCAGTCACAAAATATTAGAATAATACTAGTAATAATACTAGTATCTAGGAATATACACACTCCACACCACCCACATCCTCAGGGCCAAGGTCACAGGCTTCTGCTGGAGCTGCTATCTGCCTTTTACACCGGACCAAGGACTCCTTATCGTAAGACACTTGGAACTACACAACATTTACCGTCACCTCAGCACACTGTCCAGAGCCATTCCAAACACTCCCCCAGTGTGGTGCTGTCCAGTTAAAGGGCCAGGTCAAGCAGTGTGTTGTTTCTCTGCCATGTTGTTATTCAGTAAAGAAGAGGAGCATCTTTGCAGATTAGACCCTCCAACCCTCTAACTAGTCATTACACAACCCATATCAGCATCCAACCTGCTGGAGGTTTAGAGCAAACATGTCAGGATGTAACACATGTTACTGTTACTTTGTATCAGTCAAACACTAACCCAGTCACAAGCTAACCCAGTCACACGCTAACACAGTCACACAGTATCCCAGTCACATGCTAACACAGTCACACGCTAACCCAGTCACACGCTAACCCAGTCACACGCTAACCCAGCACTAACACAGTCACATGCTAACCCAGTCAGACGCTAACCCAGTCAGACGCTAACCCAGTCAGACGCTAACCCAGTCAGACGCTAACCCAGTCAGACGCTAACCCAGTCAGACGCTAACCCAGTCAGACGCTAACCCAGTCAGACGCTAACCCAGTCAGACGCTAACCCAGTCAAACACTAGCCAGCCAGAAACAAATCTAGCACTAACCCAGTGAGACGCTAACCCAGTCAGACGATAACCCAGTGAGACGCTAACCCAGTCAGACGATAACCCAGTCACACGCTAACCCAGTCAGATGCTAACCCAGTCAGACACTAACCCAGTCAGAAGCTAACCCAGTCAGAAGCTAACCCAGTCAGAAGGTAACCCAGTCAGAAGGTAACCCAGTTAGACACTAATCCTGTCAGACGCTAACCCAGTCGAGCACTAACCCAGTCAAGCACTAACCCAGTCAAGCACTAACCCAGCCATACATTAGCTCAGCCAGACACTAACCCAGTAAAGCACTAACCCAGTCAGACACTAACCCACTCAGACGCTAACCCAGCCAGATGCTAACCCAGCCAGACATTAACCCAGCCAAACATTAACCCAGCCAAACACTCTCTTAGTCAGACACTCTCTTAGTCAGACACTCTCTTAGTCAGACACTATCTTAGCCAAACATTAGCCCAGCCAGACATTAGCCCAGCCAGACATTAGCCCAGCCAGACACTAGCCCGGCCAGAAATTAGGCCAGCCAGATTCTATCCTAGTCAGACATTAGCCCAGCCAGACTCTATCCTAGTCAGACATTAGCCTGGATCTTTATTTTTATCTATAGTTTATAAAGTTACCATAACCCACTTTTTAAAATTGTAATGGAGCAAATGTTGGGTATTTCCTAATATTGAATGGGTGAAAAACAGCCCAACATTTAGAGCTTGTTTCTCAGGCTGTGTGGCATGTAAACCCAACCAGGTGTAGTTAATCACCTTCTAAATAGTACACAAAGCCAATTGACTTTGAACTGTGATCAGCTGTGGTCATTTTGATTAGCTCAGCATGAAACAAGCTTTTCCTGAAGCATTTCAGTCCTTGGTAGTGCAACTGAAGACAACAATCCACTATGGGTGGCAAGGCATTGTCAAAAGATCTCCAGGATAAAGTTGTGGACAGGCACAAGTCAGGAGATGGATAAAAAAAATTAAAAGGCTTTATCAGTGCAACACAGTGAAGTCACACAGTGAAGTCCATTATTAAGAAGAGAAAGGTATTTGGTACAACACAGACCCTCCCTGGGTCAGGACATCGCTACAAACTGGATGAAAGAGCCAGGAGGAAACTGGTCAAAGAGGCTACCAAGAGGCCTACAACAACTCTGAAGCAGTTGCAGGAATTCCTGACAAAGAGTGGTCATTGTGTGCATGTGACAAAAATATTACAAACTCTCCACAAATGTGGCTTGTATGGGAGGGTTGCAAGAAAAAAGCTACTCCTCAAAAAGGGCCACATGCGGTCACGACTGAGCTTTGCCAAAATACAACTTGAAGATTCTAAGACCACGTGGAAAAAGGTGTTATGGTCAGATGAGACTAAAATGGAATTGTATGGCCTCAACGCCAAGCGATATGTCTGGCGAAACTCCAATACAGCTCACCATCTAAATAACACCATCTAAATTGTATTATTTTTTTTCTGACATGTTGGTGTTATATCTTTCACTTGGATGTTATAAGTTGCACTGAATAAATACTGCTGAATGAAACAAAAACTGTGTCTGTCTTCATTTCAGGCTGCAAAGCAACAAAATGTGATTATTTTACAAGGGGGTGATTCTTTTCTATACCCACTGTAGATAGTAAAATAGATTTGTTAAATTTTCATATCATTTTGGCAAGTTCTACCACTGATAATTTTCAGGCAACATGGGCTAAAAAACAAGATATTTTACGTATGAATACTGTGACGTTGGTAGGCTACTATCGCTCTAATTAGGCTATACACAACAAAAATCCAAACCACTTGTGTTCATACATCATTGACTGCACATTTCAGTTATTACTACATCAAATGTGAACTAACCAGCAGCTTTTTTCAGTATAAAACAGCCTGATTTCATTGATTTGTATGTGTGCCAAGTCGGCTGCAAAACTGAACGGTAGACATAACCTGAATATCTTGCTAGCCAATAAGGAAAAAAGACATGTAAATTAAATACACCACGTTCCAAATTAAATTAATTAAATATTCAGTTTTTCAATCAACCTCATGGATGGTTTGTGTCTCCAGGCTCTTTGGATCACTGAAATCAATCTTAGACACCTGTGATAAATAGTTCGCCAGGTGAGCCCAAAGGAAAACTACTTAAGAAGGATGGGCCAGATGGATGGAGTGGTGAATGGCCACCATGTCCCAATAAGGCTGCGATGTCAGCAAGGTAATGGCGAAGTCATGTTTTGGGCAGAAATCATGGGGAAAGAGCTGGTAGACCCCTTTAGGGTCCCTGAAGGTGTGAAAATTACCTCTGCAAAGTATGTCGGGTTTCTGACTGACCATTTTCTTCCATGGTACAAAAAGAAGAACAGTGCCTTCCGTAGCAAAATGATCTTCATGCATGACAATGCACCATGTCATGCTGCAAAGAATAACTCTGTGTCATTAGCTGCTATGGGCATAAAAGGAGAGAATCTCATGGTTTGGCCCCCATCCTCCCCTGACCTCAACCCTATTGAGAACTTTTGGAGCATCCTCAAGCAAAATATATATGAGGGAGGAGGCAGTTAGCATCAAAACAGCAGCTCTGGGAGGCTATTCTGACATCCTGCAAAGAAATTCAAGAAGAAACTCTCCAAAAACTTGCAAGTTCAATGGATGCAAGAATTGCGAAGGTGATATCAACGAAAGGTCCTATGTGAACATGTACTGTAACTTGCCTTGTTAAGATGTGTTTTGGATGAAATAGATTTTGATTTCAGTAAATATGACCTCCTAATGCTGCAAATTCAACAAATGACAATTTTCAGTTCTTTACAACCACTTAAATGTTTTCAAAATCTGTTGTGCATAAACATTTGGAAAAGTGCAATAAATATTAACATATAAAAGTATTTTTGGCTTATTTCCAACAATGAGTGACATTTATCCTTCTGGTCCTTTTAAGCTGCCACACATAATATGAAGACCCTGGGTTTACAAAGTATTGTTTTCAAAGTAATTTATTAGTATTCCTGTTTGATAGTGAACTGACCTCAACCCCACTGAACACCTTTGGGATAAATTGGAATGGTGATTGGGAGACAGGCCTCCTTTTCCGAAATCAGTGGATGATTTCACAAATGCTCTTTTGGTTGAATGGGCACAAATTCCCAGAACACAACAAAATCTAGTGAAAGCATTCCCAGAAGAGTGGCAGATTTTATAGCCGCAAAGGGGTACCTGCATCTTTAGTGAGGGGACTATTTTGGAGCTGTGGTGTAGCGATAAGATTCCCACTCACAAATGATATAGAGCTCCCATCCAGAGACCAGGGATCAATCTCATTGTCTTCCCTACCTACTATTCTCCCATTTGCCTGTCTCTGTTTACAACTGTCTAAAAAAGCTAAAACTTACCCTCAAATTTCTTAAAAAATAGTTGATGGAACTAATTCTAGTGGAAATATGTAGAATAATAGTTTGGGCTCCCCTGAACTGAAGCTGCTCAACCTTTAGCCTGGTCCAGCGCAGTACATAGTGTACAGAGTCAAAACCATTCATCATCTGGGAGTGCCTGTCTCTGGAGAAGGCAGACTAAAGCTCACCCACTCTCCAGCACTATGCAGCCCCTAGCCCTGGCTCCCCCGACACCCTCCCTTAATCAGCAAGCCCAACACAGCCAGGCAATATCCTCAAGGCTACCAGGAACATCAAATAGTGTTGAGTGTTCTGAGAATGAGAAAATGTAGTTGACCTGTGAATGGGATGCGAAAATATAATCATAAAACAATGTCAGGGTCGAAAAACTGTGTTGAGCGTGAATTATGACCTTCGGGTGGGTCAAAACATGGTAGGCAGCATATTCTTCTCACTGTCTCTCCTGGCAATAATACAACTCTGGCATAAACAGAAAAATGAAAATGTTCATATTGGAATGTCTTGAGTAACCGCAAAGCTTTGTAAATGTAACACAAGCAACATGAGCAATACTGCTCATCCTATGTGTTATTGTGTCAGCTTTGAATGAGGGGACGTGGTTACACAATGGCCATTGCCCCAGCTAGTAAGCAGCCTCTCTCCTCAGTAGAGTCCAGGGGTACCTCGGGCCCAGCTCAGCCTGTTGAAGGTGGCACCTGCACTGAACCAAACTGCACAACACACATTGCTCCCTCCTAGCATCTCTCTGCTCCTCTGAGAAACTGTTGCTGTGTCAGTGACTGAAGGGCTGAGTAGGAAACTGTAGAGGATAGAGTGAATGATACTGTGGAGGATAGAGTGGAGGATAGAGTGGAGGATAGAGTGGAGGATAGAGTGGAGGATAGAGTGGAGGATACTGTGGAGGATAGAGTGAAGGATACTGTAGAGGACACTGTAGAGGACACTGTAGAGGACACTGTATAGGACACTGTATAGGACACTGTGGAAGATAGAGTAGAGGGTACTGTGGAGAATAGAGTGAAGGATACTGTGGAGGATACTGTGAATGATAGAGTGAAGGATACTGTGGAGGATAGAGTGAAGGATACTGTGGAGGATAGAGTGGAGGATAGAGTGGAGAATAGAGTGAAGGATACTGTGGAGGATATAGTGAAGGATACTGTGGAGGATAGAGTGGAGGATAGAGTGGAGGATAGA
>JACXGM010026609.1:0-14808 GCA_016801145.1 Umbra pygmaea
CTGAGTGGCCATCAATGCAGGTCTGGGCGAGGGGAGATTACGTGTCACCTTTACAAAAATGATCGGGTGCGCGCTTTATGCGCTAAAATACGGTAGCTTTCAACTTGGGGCGATGAAATCACGATGCGACCTCTACATCGAGATGTCTGTCAGCCATCGCCGATGGACGATGGCATCATCTATCGGCCCAACCCTAGTACTATCACCACCATGCTTCACTGATGAAGTGGTATTCTTCAGGTGATGAGCCATTCCTTCCCTTCTCCATACACTTATTTTCCCATCATTCTGGTACAAGTTGATCTTTGTCTCATCTATCAATAGGATGTTGTTCCAAATCAGATTTTTCGAAAAACTCTAATCTGGCCTTCCTGTTTTTGAGTCTTACCAATGGTTTACTTCTTATGGTAAACCCTCTGTATTTCAAGTATTCTCTTGATGTTTACAAAGATAAGCCTATGTCCCGGAGTGTTCTTAATCTGGTCAACTGTTGTGAAGTGGATTTTCTTTACCATGGAAGGAATTCTTCTGTCATCATTGTTGTCTGTGGTCTTCTGGGCCTATTGGTGTTCCTGAGCTTGACAGTTTGTTCAAAATTTTCAAGAATGTACCAAATAATTGATTTGGCCACACTTCATGCTTCACTGACAGTAACATTGCATATTGATCTGTAACAGATTCTGAATGGAAATGCCACACTTGAAATGAAATCTAGACATATCTGCTTACTTGTAAATCAATAATTGAAGGAAAGAAACACACCTGGCCATGGACCAGCTGAGCAGATAATTGTCCAATTACTTTTGGTCCATTAAAAATTGGGGAAGGTAACCAACTTTAAGAGAGTGGAAGAACCTTGTGTTGTTTTATTTAAAGATAGAGGAAACCATAGTAGTGGTAGAGTATGCGCAAATGTGAAGACATTATATATTTGTTTTATGTTTATTGTTTTTGTTACGTTTATGTTGTGTCTCTTGTCAAACTATGTTAAACTGGATTGTTTGGCATGTTTGTGAGTGTATGTGTTTGTCCTTAAATACTTTATATAGTATATATACAAAATAAATAAATAAAAGGGGCAGGGTGCACTTAAAAAATGCTTTAGTTCCTACACTGCTGACAAAAGTTGGATTGAAAAACTCTCAATATAAATCAGAAAATCTGCACTTTGTGCTTATTTTTCAATTACAACTGAAATATGCTGTGGCTAAAATAATTATAACTTAATCAACGTCCAAGTATGAATGGACGTGAATGTATGTTGTGAGTGATTTTATCCTTCACATTAAACAGCTGTTTGGCAGGGACAATCTCAGTTTTCGTCAAAGTACAGTGCACCTATGGGATATGCAATTATGGAAGCAGTGGCCGGCATATAAGTAATTACTTAATGAAAGCATTTGGATGGTAAGCCACAATAAGCAGCATCACTACATCCACTACTGCATGTATCTTACTCTGTCTTCTGTGCCTATGCAATGCATTTGTTTCATGATTGGAAACACTGTCAATATAGTAATGAACTCCTGTTGTTCGAGGGTCTTTAGTGCTGTTGTTTTACCCCTACCCCTCTCTGAAGGGCAAGGACTAGCGTTAACAGAGTGAAAGGTAAATATTGACTCATGTCCACACTGGCACAGATGGTCTCAGAAGCTTGTAGCTGGCCCTGTCGGACAGATCCACAGTGTAAACACTCCAGCAAACAGCACAGTGACCCTAGGGTTGTTTTAGTAGTGTTCCTTCAGCCTGCTGACTGCCGCAACAAACTGTCCTTATGGGGGCTCAGAGCTCCTGCTATTTGATCAAATCAGCTTGAAATACTTTAGATTATAAACTGACTTCATTCAAATATAGGACATTTACACTTTGAGTCACTTGTTTTTTAATTAAGTCATTTATTTTGTCTTAAAATAAAATTAGAAGGAGGTCACCTGAAACCAAAGCTGTTGGGACAGAAAGTTATCTCGATCATCAGTTTAAGCCAGTTCCTTTTACCAGTACACTCAACCTGAGTGAACACTTTCTCCTTTTCCTTCTCGGCAGTCCAGGATACCCTGAATAGGTCTGCACCCATGTGTGTATACATACCTACATATGTGTGTCTATCTGTGTTGGCATTCTATTAATGTGCATTTTGTGTGTGTATAATGTATGTGTGTTTGTCATCGGAAAAGGTGTGGTAGAATATTCCCACCAGTCCCCTCCTACCTTGGAGACGCCAGTAGTTTGCTCCCTCTCTGAGGCCACAGGGTGTGGACGATGGAGGCTGCCGGTTATACACAATAACCCGTCCAGGCTAACAATGGCCACACACACAAACATTGTTTTGATTTGGCCCTTCTCGAGGCCCCTCTGTGATGGATGGCTTTCCTCACTTGGTGCGTATGGCGCGTGCATGCAGCTCTCCGGGCTTCAGGGGACCACCGGGACTCGCCTGTGTCCCTCCCTCACTGTTGTCCTCACCCCTGTCAGCAACACAGCTCATTAACCACTGGGACAGTTTTATCTTACTGTATTGTGTTTGTGTTTCCTATTCTGCTGGCATTAGCTTAGGTATATCTTACGTATATCAGCCGTCAAACAATAGAAAGTTGCGGTAAGAGCTGCAATGTCTTCTGGTTATTGGAACAAAAGAGGAAGACAAGAGACTGCGGGAACCAGACGATTAAGTCATGGGCATCGTATTATCCATCCATTTCAAGCCACCATACATTCAAAAATCGGCTGGATCTAGATTGCATGTCCAGCTTAACCGTATTGCTAGCACATCTAGTGCCCACACGGCGGTGCATTTGCTGGTTGGTGTTGCAGCTGGCTTTCATTGAGTTAGGCAGGAGGTTTCACCCCAGGCCAGATCAGTGTCCTGGGGACGTGTGAGGGAGCTGTGCGGCTGCATCTGGAGCCTTTAGCGTGGTCGGAGCACTAATCCTACAGAATCAGGCGGCTCGAGACCATAACACACAGCTTGTTCTAGCTGGTGCAGTGTAAAAACAGGTGTTAATTGGGGCCTGCGACGAGGGTGACGAGAGATTGGGGGGGTGGGGGCTGGTGTGAATGGGTGTGACATCACTAGCCGCCTGTCCCATTGGGGGGGCTGGGCGAACGGGATTCTGAAAGGTCTTCCATTGTTTTTCCGGCGGCCCCCGGGCTCCATGTGTTAGGAATCATCCTCCCACGTGCCGCAGACGGGACGGGCGGTGAAACTGAACACCAGCAGCCCCTTCCTTTCTCTCTGAGGCGTCTGTGGGCCGGAGGACAGGACCTGATGAAAGACAGTGCGGGGATGGAGAATAGCACAGGCCAGAGCTCCAGAAACCCCCGCCTGCCTGTCACGCCACAGACTCCAGCCCGGACTTGGGTTCCATCTCTGGGGGCTGATGAGAGTTAGAGTGCGGGGGTTGGGTGTATGAATGGTAATCTGGACGGATGGATGGATGGAGGAGTTGAGAAATGATGTGGAGTGATGGACTGGTTCCATGTCTGCAGGAGTCAGCCGTTCACTCTTGCAGATCCCACTGAAGGCCAATTGGAGCCCAGCCAGCCTCTGTTCACTGGGCCAGGTGAAGATACATTCACACTGTTGAATGGAGCCCTCGTTTTAAACGTTAAAACCAATGCAAAACGGAGGCCAGTTGGGATTTGTTTCACTTACCTTGCAGTAAGTTCAGTGTATCAATGTAAGACTGTGTAAACAATTACATTTATAGGGGAGAGTTGGGGTTGCTGTCACATTGCATAGGGTTCAATCCCCCCCAAAAAACTGGGTGTTGTGAGTGTTTACAACCTGTCCTCATTCTTTGAGGCTCTCCCTAACCTGAGCGTCCATTCTCATGGTGCCAACGTCGCTGCAGGCTGAATGACCACGCGCACCTCTGGTGTTCGATTCATTTTGGCCTTAATATCATATTCCAATGATGATGAAATTTGCTGTGTTTAAAATATTTTTCTCAACCAACCAACCACCTGATTCGTCATTTAATTCTGATAATGTCACCACACTGTATATCAAAAAAGTTTCAAGAATTAATTGTTATTTAAACACAATTTCTGAACCAATTAAATTAGTTGTCAGGTCCTTTACAAGAGTGCAACAACAATAAAATAGTAGAATAAATACGGATAGAGTAAATACGGAGTAGCGATACGGATGCAATACTAGTAAGTGTGGCCAGCCCCATCCAAGTGTGGGACAGTCTAATGGCTCACAAATGTAAAGCCTGTTTCTTTTTTATATTTAAGTTTACCTTTATTTTACCAGGCAAGTTGACTGAGAACATATTCTCATTTGCAGCAACGGCCTGGGGGGAGGGGGGAGAGGGAATGAGTGAGCCGATTGAAAGCTGGGGATGATTAGTTTGCCATGATTAAATGTGTCCAGGACACCAATTTGAACTTTTACAAATAGTGCCATGGGATCTTTAGTGACGACAGATTGTCAGAACACCCGTTTAACTTCCCATCTGGAACATAGCACCCTATGTAATGGGCAGATTTCCATTCACTGCCCTGGAGCATTGGGAATGATTTTTAGACCAGAGGGAAGAGTGCCCCCTAGTGGCCCTCCAACATCACTTGCAGTAGCATTGGTCTCCCATCCAGGGACTAACCAAGCCTGACCCTGCTTAGATTTAGAAGCAAACCAGCAGTGGAATATAGGGCACTATTCTGCTGGCAGGGATCCAATCTCTGAAACCAACGCAATCTCATGCTAAAATTGTGCAAATTTATCTGAGTGCAAAAAATTAAACGACTGACAATTACAAACAAATTTTATTAGGAGATGCAACTGCAAGCTAAAGCAGACACTGAAACAGGCAAATATATGGTATCGCTAACCCTCATCCATCCCTAACCCTCACCTTAACAATTAGGGGAACCTTTGCCTGATCTTAACTTTTTCAATGCCAAACACCTGTTTTAAATATTTAGTCGCAAAATGTTTCAGTCATGTCCATAGTAATGAAAAAAACTTGTCCTCCATAAGAATTTGATACATTTTACAGATATCTTTACTGTACATTACCAGTTTTATGGTAATAAAAGATGAGCTTTTATGATTTGATGGATTTATTTCTCTGAAGTATTTATTTGTACACACAAGGATGACAATAAAATTCAGTTAATTAAGGAAAGTAATACATTTGTATGATTCCTCATTTTGATGATTTTTTTTAAACAGTTCTTGAAAATCTGTAGGTTGTTCGCATTCAGGGCATGATTGGGCTTTTATGTTGTCAGGTTAGACGGAATGCATTCAGTGACGGGGTCAAAATCAATGTATATATACTGTATATGATAATATGGTGAGCGTCAGAGGCTTCATGCCCATTTAAACTTTTCTTTCTCCACTTTGGAGCCAAGTGGATTTTCCTTTAAATATCTCTATTTGTGGGCACATGTTTCCATGTGCATGACACCTCTGGTGAGTGTGATATTAGTTTTTTTGCAATTCTCTGGTCCAGCTGTGGCTGAAGCGTTCTTTTCTACACCATATCAGGACAGCTGTGCTCTGGGTCAGGGGCACTGTCACCTGGTGACCCTTTGGCTGCAATCAAGCAATAAAGGCAACTCTTTAAAGCACAGAGTCAAACCGGTTCCCCAGAGGGCAGAGTGTTTACAGAGTTTTCCTCTTGGTTAGGATCTCCTCTAACCTATCTTTTAATTGGACACTAATTGAAAGGTCAATGGGCTCCGGCCCTCATAGGGCAAGAGTTGAATACACCTGCTGATCCACCAACATTCCTTTTAGTGAAAGGCAATTGAAGATGTTGTATGTAGCATTAATTTTAATCTGGGGTGTGTGAATTAGTTTAGGATGGAGGAGGTGAATGGAAATTGACAACAGCTGTCTCCAATTGCCACCATGGTCCATTCCAATTAAAAAATCACAGCACATAAAAAATCAAAGGTATTCCAATAAGCACATGCAACCAGAAAATAAACAGATAAAGGTGTATTAGAAAACATTAGCAGACAAATAAGTTAACTTATTGCAAAATAGTTGGGTTGAAATTATAATATTATATACTGTACTCTGTTGGGTAAAAAACATTTTCTTTATGTTGTGTGTGATCCAATATTTTTTTAACATTATTTAAGGTAAGTATGGATTGTTTGGGTAAGTAGAAAAATAATGTGTGGCTCAAAGACTCATGTCCCTGAGCCTATGAATGCACAATATTTATTTTGGAAAAATTCATAATAGCAAACTATAAATTCAATTTATATCTTGTAAGGGTCCAATGTACTAAATGTTGTAAATAATGGGCTTTAAGTGTTTTATTGGGACAAGTATCCTCGCTCTCCCTAAATCTGTAATGTTAAGTGTTTTTTGTCCTCAAGTAATCCCTGTGTGGCCAGGTTGTTTGAAACAATTTAGATCTTATTCAGTAAAGGTACCTTTTATTTTGACATTTTCTGAATCACCCTTTCTACATAGGCAGTCATGCATACAACCTGTTTCCCATTTCCCTGAGGTTCCCATTGCTGAAGTGTGACTGTGTCAGGCAGAACTGAGAGCTTAAGACGTGTGCCACACTCCCCATTTGGTCCACCCCATGTACACACACTCACCTTAACCTAACCCTTCACCCTAACCACTATCCCTAACCCCAAAACCTAACCGTAACCCCTAATCCTAACCCTAACCCCAAAACCTAACCCTAACCCCAAAACCTAACCCTATACTGATTATGTACACATAGGGCCCTATTTTAATAATCTGAAAAGCAAGTATCAAAGTGACTTAATGGGCCGATCTAGGGCGCTGCTGCTATTATACCGGCGGGATAAATTACTCTTGCGCCCGATGCAAATCTAAAATGAGTAGGTCTGAAGTAGCTACATTAGTCATACAGTGGGGCAATAAAGTATTTAGTCAGCTACCAATTGTGCAAGTTCTCCCACTTAAAAAGTGAGGCCTGTAATTTTCATCATAGGTACACTTCAACTATGAGAGACAAAATGAGAAAGAAAATCTAGAAAATCACATTGTAGGATTTGATATGAATTTATTGGTAAATTATGGTAAATTATTTCCATGCCAAATCTATAATATTTACTACTTCTACTGTTGTATATTTTCCAGTTCACTGCTCAGTACATAGCATTTCATTATTATTATTACTATTGTCATTATTATTTTAAAAATTCTTTATATTGTTGTAAATCTTTTTTTAAGCCCACTGCATAGATGCGCCATGCCCTGTCAAAATAATTTCTCTGCATAGGATGATGTATGTTATTCGATGCATATGATAAATAAACAACTTTGACTTTGACTTTGGTGGAAAATAACCCATAAGAAAATTACTGAAGTAAAAGTCTTAAAGTAGCTCATCTTAAATGTACTTAAGTATCAAAAGTATTTATCCGGTGTTAAAATGTACTCAAAAGTATCAAAAGTAAAAGTACAAAAGTACAGAGAGAAAAAAGACAGAAATTGTTTTCTTTCTCTCTTCAAGCTTTATTTATTGTCTCCCTACATCACATTGAACATGAACCATCACTTTGAACTTTAACTTAAATTTTCACTAAAATCCCTTCTCCTCTTGCTCGCTCCTTTTACCTTATTGCCCACTTCTTCCCTCAACTCCTTTCTCCTCTTGCTTCCTTCCTCACTGTCTCTTATTGTCTCTCTTCCTCTCCATGTCCTCTTGCTAACTCTCCTTCCTCTTGCTTCCTTCATCTTTCCCTCTGCTTTCTTCTCTTCCATCCTTTAATTACAATTGAAAAACTTGCGGTTCATCTTCAGTAGAAGATGTTTGTCAAAATAGCGAGAATCCATCCGTGCTCTCTCTGGGCTGAAGACAAGTCCTGCTATGCTAAATATTAATTCACAGGCTGCAGATCGAGGCAGGTAGAGGTGTATTCAGCTTCACTGACAACTTGCAGACTGCAGGGAAGGACTTCAACAGAAGTGTAAGAAGTATTGGAGAATGACACTTGAATAGAAGTACAGCTACTGTGCATTACTCCAGTTACTCCAGTAAGAGTGAAGAGTAAAACTCTTAAAGTATGTGAATTTAAATGTACTTAAGTACCAAAAGTAAATATGTGATCTTAAATGCACTTAAGTTCATAAAGTAAAAGTAAAAATTGTGTTAAATCTGTCAATGCATAATATAAATGGCAAAAGCCATAGCACTCATATCTGAATTCCAATCACTTTTTGAGGTGCTCTAGTTGGTGTAACTAATTCAGAAATCCAGACATTATTTATTTTAAATGATATGGTGTTTTGAAAACAAATTTTCACTGGATTGTATGATAATTATATCTGAAAGGTGTGATACAGTACCTATATACTATGGGCTAGATTTATCAAGCTGTTTCCAGGCGCTAATTGGTCGCAAAGACAGACGTAACCGATGTGGGCTATTTACAAACCAGGCGCACTTGGGTAAAATCGCAGATTGCCTGCCACATGAGCGACAAGAGACAAGTTGCGCTTTTAATATGCGTTCGTGGGAGGGTCATGGGGAAAGTGGGAGTTCCACCCAAAAAGGTGGGAGGATATGCGTAAAGTGCGCCTAATTATATATTCTGTGGTATTTACAAAGACTGTAAAAGCGCGCCTCTATTCTGCGGGGGGAATTTACCGCCTCTTAAAAGCAGGTCTAAACTAGCAAGCGCGTTTTCCTGTGTGTTCAAATATAGCTACATCAACGGCAGCAGTGACAGCAACAAGTTTCAAACATAGCATCAAATACACTTGGCACAAAAAAAGACAAATGCCTCCATGTGTTCCAATTTTGATAAGCAATTTTGCGATTATTGACCTATATAACACTATTTAATTACTTAACCACATCCGTTGGCTATACATATCAATGATAGGCTAAACATATGCATATATCCCAAACGACAACACAACAGTATCATTACAAGCCACACATACCTCCATTCTCTACAGAGATCTCAGCAGTATTTATGCTGTCCACAACTTCCACTTGTTCAGCAACGTGTATTTGCTGCACCACCTAGTTAGCGTGTCTATTTCTGGTGGACCTGAACCGGTTCTCCTCTTTTTACCTCCTTCACTTCTCTCTGTGTAGATGATAACGAGTTGATTTAAACGAGTTGATTTAAACGAAATTTGATGTTTTTCCGAGGGTGTGGATGTTCTGCCCTGTAATATATATCAGGTTTGCTGTTACTTCATGCACTAAGATGTTAATTTCTTCTTCACTAAATTTAAGCTTGCGCTTTCTTTTTCTGTAGGGGGATCCATGATAGATACATACGGGCCCATTGTTTGCTCTTTTAGAGGCGTGCTAATAGAGGGCGGAGTATGCGCTGACTGCGTAATGGGAATCGGGTTTGATAAATACTACTCTAAATGTGGAAGCATAGCGTGCGCTATTACCGAACGCGCATAAACAGACGCAGCGCAAACTGCGCTAGTGTTAGTAAATTCGGCCCTATATGTTTTAGTTTCAAAGTAGTCAAGCCATAATCTGAACCCAAATGTTTGGGAAAATATTTCATAAACGTTTGAAGGACAGTGGCCCTCAAACCTCTCCTTAGGTGCCACCAGCCAGTCCATGTACTTAAACTATAACTGAGCGAGCACAGCTGATTCAACTACTAATCAACACGTCAGTCATTAGTGAATCTGATCTGATAGTTCGGGGCTACAGCTAAACTTTTTAAACACATCTGGGAGGGCATGGCCATTCACAGAATATTTAAACTGGATGTTTTGAAATGAGAAAAACAAAGGACCCCAAACACAAACAAAACAAATTGCAACCGTGACACAGACTATTTCAGAATTGTTATTACTTTGATTATTTAGTTGACCTACAAAATCATTATATTATGATAGCCTATATAAAATGATTTACGTTGTACTTAGTAAAAACAATGAAGTCTAAAAAAGTATTATATTTCATTAATGTTTCATATGACTTTGATTTATTAACATTATTTGTGTGTCATTGAAAGGAGAGAATGGTGCCACAATCTAATGTAAAGTATTTCACAAAACAATTTTGGACCAAATTAAATTGCTTATCAGCAATAAGCAAATCAATAAAATAGGGAAATTCAATGATGCCTTAGAGTACTATAGTAGTATACTATACATGATGTAACATCATTCCAATTTCCCTAAATATGTTGCCTGATAAACTTGTTGTCAACTATAGGCATAATACCAAACATACAGAAATACAGTTATCAAAAAGGCTAGCTAGAAAAGATGGTTTTCAACATAACCCTTCATAATCTAACATCCTAATCATGGAACACAAATCTAATATTACATTTAATGCTAATACATTATGATGTGAAGACAAACAATGTATTGTCACTAAACAACATTATTAGGTCTGTGATATTTAGCTGACTGCTGGTAAGCTAACAAATGCATTGTTTCACTTTGGCCAACCTAAAATTAACTGCAGGCTGCTTGGTAAGTTAGCAAGTAGATACTACCTTCATGGGGGACTCCGGGATGGAAGAAGGGATGGACTACGTACTGAGTTCAGTCGGGCAGAAAGTTTTCTCTCGACATGACATTCTGATTGGCGCAGGCTGTTCCAATGCACGCTGCACATTTTAAGTTTATGGAATATTCATACATCGTTCCGGCCGTCCACACAGCTGCGCTTAAAATGAGGATAGGCTACAATGTTGTAAGCTAATTGATATACTGTAGCGTATACCACCACTGAACTGCTTGGATAATTACAGTATATTTAGGGAAAACATATAACTTATACTTAAATGAGGGGAAAAGGTATAACTTCATCATGACCACTGAAAGAAAACAAGTTTATAAAAAGCTTTTACTTCCGTATACTTGGGACGACACTACAGCTCTTGGTCGGTGGGGTTTCACATTGATTTGCTCAATATTAAATGCATGGCTAAAGCAATTGGATAACGATTTAATGGAGATCATTTGTTTGCGCATTTCCTCCAATACGACTAATTTTAATTTTGTAGCGAGTAACGACTTTGTTTTGGAAAATGTAAAGAAGTAAAAGTATCAATTGTCGTAATAAAATGTTGTGAAGTAAAAGTACAAAGTTGGCAGACAGATACATACTCAAGTAAAGTACAGATACACAAAAAAATGTATGCCGAATGTTCAATCAATTCCACTGTGTTTGTGTGTGTTTCTGATTAAAAAGCATTTCACACACTGTTGCTGGCATCAAAAATTGTGTCATCAGCCATGTCCTTAACACTAGAACCACCAGGCCAATTGCTGAGGCCCATCAGCGTCATTAGCATACGAATCATCCTTATTAAAAACCTCTCACTCCTCCGCAGCCTCCAGCCTGTAAAATGGTCTCAAAACAGATTAATTACATGGAGATTTTTGTTGTTTTTGAAGGTATTATATAACAGTAGAATACAAAAAAATATCAAAGGATATATACATGCTGTAGTAGTGTGACGACCAGCCCAGGGTAGGCTGGCGCACAGGAACTGAGAATGGACTCATTTATATGTATAGTTTAATTTGTATATATTCTGTTTAGTTTTAGTTATTCAGTGCATGGCATGAAGGTTTTGGTTTTTGTCTTTATTATGTGTAAATATAATTTTAAGGACTTTTGACAGCTCCTCCAGTTAAGCCGTTACTAAATAGGGTTTAGGTGAGGTTGAGCCGGTGTATTGTAGATCTGTTTAATTAACCTGTTAGGGATTGCCCCCTAATTGTCAAATTCTCCCTAAAAAAACATACCCAAAGTTAAACTCTTGTTACACTGGACCTGAGGTTAGGACAAACATATGGTTGATATTTTTTTAAAGAAAAGACTTTGACATTTTTGGATATATAAAATTCATTTCAAACAAATATACACAGTGAATATGGCACAAGATGAAATAAAGAAAATGCATAATTATGTTCTGTTTTTTTTTTCTACATCCTCTTTGAAAGAACCCTACAAAGCTATATATTAAGATAGGATACTGGATCCAATTCAAATCATGAATTTGAGGTTAAGGTGCTGGCCACATAAGTCTAACATTTTAGAGTGATTGAGTGAACAGCCAATGAGCTATCCCTTTGTTTGTGAAACTATATTTTTTGAAAAAATGCACCGTGATGACGTTTACATCCGGGTCCTGAGACGAACAACACATTTCTTTCCTGAATTATCTCTGTCAGTCTTCAGTTCAAATTGTTAATCTTGTAAATTTTTAAGATCTCTGTTTCATAAGGATGACGTATATGCCGAAATTGCTAAGCTTTTGGACACTTTTCACATCCGTCTTTTGTTCAGAAGTGCAGGTCAAATACACTACGTTTTTCATTTATTTATGAATACATTTACCAGTCCGGTAAGAAAACGCTATTTTTACATTCAAGATGGATTTTACCTGGGAAAACTATGCTTTAAGTCATTACTGGGACCCTTTGATGACCAAAAAGAAGGATTTTATGACCGTAAAATATTTTGTACTAAAAGCTTAACATAAGTGACGTGTGCTAACCTGTATTTCCAAAGTAAAATGTAATTGTTTTCAAGGCGCGTACCTGACATTAAGTCGTCTAACGTTGTGAGTTTTATAGCTACACTAAAACTGAGATATTTGCTAGAATCCCAAGATTCTAAGCTTTAAGAACATATATATTACTTTTATATATATCCTAAAAAATGAGCGTGGTAGTTGTGTTTCTAGTTGGCATTTCGGTTTTTTTTTTTAAGAAAGAAAACACATTACTGTTTGCGATTGGTGAGGTTTAAACTCGCAGCCATAACATTGTGAATTTTACAGCTACACTAAAACCGTGATTTCTACTAGAACCCCAACATTCTAAGCTTTAAGGAGATATAAGACTTGTATATATAACCTAAAAAATTAGGGTGCTAGCCGTGTTTTCCTTTTGCCATTCAATTTAATTTTAGGTACAAAAATGGCTAGTTGAGTAAACAAGCTAACAGCTTTTGGTACTGGCTGTTTACGTCACATTATGATTAATAATTATCTCGTTTTCATAGCTATTTTAAAACAGAGATATTTGCTAGAACCCCAACATTCTATGCTTTAAGGACATATGAGACATGTATTTATAAATTAAATATTGCATTTGTGAGATTTCTTTTTATTCCTTAATGAATTTACTATGAAGTGAAAAAAAAATGTTTTTTTTTTCAAGACGCATAGCTGACATTAAGTAGTCGTAACGTTGTGCATTTTATAGCTACACTAAAACCGAGATATTTGCTACAATCCCAAGATTCTAAGCTTTAAGGACATATAAGACATGTATATATAACCCAATAAATGACAGTGTTAGCCTTGTTTTTAGTTTTACATTCCATTTAATTTGAGGCACATGTGTACAAAGCACGTAGCTCACATTATGAGGGGAAGTTATTATTTTTGTTATAACTACTGTAGAATGGTGACATTTGCTACATTCCTGAGTGTCTAAGCTTTCTGTAGATATATAACATGTATATATAACCTAGAAATAGGACTTGTGAACTGTGATTGTTTGGACTTGTGAACCAGTTTTTGTGGGTGGTGGGGGGCAAAAACCTACAGCAGGCGGTATGGTGCTCCCTAAGTAGTTAATGATTACATTCAGCCTTGTTCTATTAGTTGTTTGTTTGGGTGATAGTATGAGGGCTGCTTAACTGGAGAGAGCTGTCGGTTATTGATATATTGTCGCTGTGTTTGACGTTTGTGAAGGCATTTCGGGAGCTGCGTATATGTGGGGAAGTTGTGACAAGTGAGTCCGCTAAGGTGAGCTAAAATGTATGCGTAATGTGCTAATCTAGTTAACTATCAGTGTGTCGTACCACTGCAAGAGTATGTTGGGTAGTTAGGTATATTCCGTGTGCACTCACCTTACGATGTGCCCGGCAACAAACGATAGGTGTATGTAATCCTGGATTGTCTAAATAAACATCAACAAGAATCTGCTACACCCATCTGTCTTCGGGTCTCCCTCTCTCCACCACCAACACAACCATGACAAGTAGCCTATTTCCGTATATTTTTTAGAATTACAATTCTTAAGTCTATAGAATGAAAATCCACCACAATATACTTCATTCACAAGTAAACCAGTTATATTTTTCTTTCTGTTTTATAATCCTTCACTACACTAAAAACAAAACAATTTCACCTCACAGTTGTCACTGGTTTGGTCCATGCATAGCCTCCACCCCCAACTAACATATTCAGAGCAAATATTTTTCAGGATCTGCATTATTATATTTATATTTTTTTGTGTGGATTTTAGAATTGTTCTATGTACAGTTGTTCTATAATTATTGAAGTTGTTTGACTGCACCCATGGTAATACTTTGGAATCATATGAAAATATATACAGCTGTTTTAAAAAGCAAGGCTAAATGGAAGACACATATTTTATTTATTTTCAAGTCAAGTTTTTTTTATGGTAAATTTTATGGTCAAGCAGCATTTAAAATGTTTCCCTATTTCTGGATATATTACACTAAAACCAATTAATTTCCCCTCACACAGTTGTCTCTGTGTTTGCTAATTAGAGATTAGCGAATAAGAGACATTGGCCCTCATTTATGAAACGTGAGTACGACCTAAAACAGGCGTACGACGGGCGTACGGTGATTCCTACGAAAAGCAAGGGATTTATCAATTTGAACGTGATTGTAGGCTGCGATAAAATCTCACGTCTGGTCTGACTTCGTGTACGCAAATTCTATAGTGTGAGCGGTGTTCATGGTATAACCATGTGAATTGTTGAACCAGCGATCATTTATAAATGCGTCTGCTGCATAGCAACTACCCCATATTGCAAATTACATTTCAGAATTACGAATTAATTATATACATCACATTGCTATTAAG
>JACXGM010026610.1:0-14839 GCA_016801145.1 Umbra pygmaea
CACATCAGAACTGTCAGGTTGGTTTACTGGGTCTAGTAGTGTGATATTAGTGTTAAACACATCAGAACTGTCAGGTTGGTTTACTGGGTCTAGTAGTGTGGTATTAGTGTCAAACACATCAGATCTGTCAGGTTGGTTTACTGGGTCTAGTAGTGTGGTATTAGTGTTAAACACATCAGAACTGTCAGGTTGGTTTACTGGGTCTAGTAGTGTGATATTAGTGTTAAACACATCAGATCTGTCAGGTTGGTTTACTGGGTCTAGTAGTGTGGTATTTAGTGTTAAACACATCAGAACTGTCAGGTTGGTTTACTGGGTCTAGTAGTGTGGTATTACTGTTAAACTGGTCAGAACTCCATGGACTGGGATTGGTGCTGGTTTTTGTCCTTCAACAATGGCCACACTGTACACTGCTTTCACATTGTGGTAGTGGGTATATGCGGGCAGGGTGTAGGGGCTATTAACTCCCTGTATTTGTACAACTGTGAGCTTGTACTGCAATGTAAACATACAGTAGAGGTGTGTGGGCATGCTAAAGCATGTCTCTCTCCCTGTATCTGTCCTCACAGCTCAAATTAATCTCACGTTAATTAAAACATTTTAACACATTTCAGACATCCAGGCAGATGTTCCATCTATGGCCAGTTCTGTTCACCAATTACTCTCACACACACACACACACACACACACACACACACACACACACACACACACACACACACACACACACACACACACACACACACACACACACACACACACACACACACACACACACACACACACACACACACACACACACACACCTTCTAGCGGTGGTTTTCTTGTGTGAGTGTATAGTACTCAGCCCAGAGGTTACTAACAAACACACCCAGACACATCACTGTCTTTAGTGAGAATAGCTTGACCAGGAAACTCTCTGAAACACTTTCAAAGGCGAAGCAAAAGAACAAGGTAGTCATTGTTGCTGTGGGAAACCTCACTTCACAACCAAGACACTCAATGTTTGAGCAACCAGAGTTCCAAGAGATGCTTATCACTCGCAACCAATCAATGCTACAATGAGTCTCTCTCTCTCTTCCTCCCTCGCCCTCCCCTTTCTCTCTCTCTCTTACTCACTTCCTTCCTAAAAACGCTCTCCGTCCTACAGTTTTTTCCTCCTAATTGGTGAGTGTTGAAGAGATTGTTCAGAGAATCTCGAGGGGTACGGTTTCTTAAAAGGCCCTGGTTTACCCTAATTTAAACCATGTGAATTTCTCACATCTGAAACGTTACCTCCGGAGAATGGACACAACATCCCCTTGGTGGTGGCCTTCTCCAAGCAGGGCAGTGGAAATTGAATTTACTTGTTCCCAACAGTCTTTCTGTAAATTATAATCACAACCGAACTGTAAAGAAGCAATGCCCCTCGACCCAGGAGCCGTTTCTAGACCAAGGGTGCTGTTTGTTAAGCAGCTAAATTGAGTTAAAAGGATGAGAAAATAAACTATTTAAATTGCTTAGAATTGCTGCATTAAGAGGGTAATACGGTAGATAGATTAAAGTTGCTTTGTAAAAGCTGGGAGTGTTGTTTGCATGGCTAGCACCTATTGTGATGTTTCCGGTACATTTCAGCTGCAAGGAAAGAACTTCTAACACACCTCTCGTAGTGTCTAATAAAGTTTGTACATATTATGTCCATAACTTTTCTACTGAAAAATATACGTCAACCATTTGAAATCTTTCTACTTCATTCCAGTCCTTCATTCCAGATGCTATTAGTAGACCATCTCCTCCTCCTCCTCAACATTAACCAGTAGGAATAAGACAAACAGGTCCTTCTAGTGCCAAGATGCAACCCCCAAAACACCCCCCCCAGGAGTGTAGCTCAGGTAACATTGAGGTGAATAGGAGGGATTGTTGTAATATAGAGGACTCCCCCCCTCCCCCATCCGTCAAACCCATGTCTAGGACGTTTCTGGCGTTGACACGGCACAAAGCGGCCATTTAAGACGAAGGTCAGGACTGGAGGGCCACTTAAGGTCCAGTCGTTTTAACAAGCTCCACCTTTTACCCTGGGGGAGGGACGGAGGGCTGTGTGGCGGTGGGGCTTTACACAATGGTGACATTCATATTGCGTCTTTTACGCCAGCCGTTCTAGTCATGATTCTGGTTGAATTCTACTGAAGCCCAATCTAAAGCAGCATTACCACTCAAACCTTGACATTAACATCGCTATCTTGCACTCATTCTCACGCATAGCAAAGCATTGGTTGTTAACAAAGCAGACTTTCTCCCAGTGAACTGATGTGCTAAATTAGTCGGTGTTTATCGGGGGGGGGGGGGTAGTTTTAATTCTAAATGGGGTGGGATAGGGGGACAATAATGTCTGTAGATTTTTTTATGACTTTATGTATCTGTATTGAATACTGAAAATACTTTGTCTGTATTTTATTGCGCCATCTACCTGCCCAGGGACTACAGGAGGAAATTAGCAATTTGCTATATCCTGTCACAAGACATCTATTAAGGTTTTTGTGCACTGTCCCTGTTCAAATAAATAAATTACAATAGTCAAAGTAAAAACACATGCATATTCTTCTGTCATCAAAACTGGTGCATGTCATTGTGAACCAACCTACTAGCGGCCTGGTTCACATAGCGTGTCTATGCCCTATTATTCCATCTAAAGAACATCTCTGCTTAAAACAAACAGGACATCAATGTAAACAAGCCAGACAATTACAAGTGAGATGGTAGAAAATGCTTTAGTACATTGCTAGCTTGTTACCCGTTAATGTAGATTACACCGGATATCTAGGCTAGCCAGCTCATGAAATTACCGTAACATTATCTGACAGTGACAACGTTTTATAATGCCTAGGATTACATAATTATTCAAAACTATGTTGTGCTGCTAATTTACTGTTGACAGAAGATCTTTTGAATGTGATGAAGTAATGAATGTAAGTAAGTAATGAAAGCTGTTTATTTGCATCTCCATTAGCTGACTCCATGGCGACAAATAACTTTCCTGTACTCACTTAACAAACAAGACATTACTGGAAAGAATCCCCCGCTCATAGAGAGACAGACAAATGTAAGATCAACCGATAGAGAAAAGGAGAGTGGCATGAGTTTGTAATGATATAGAGTGGTAGTGTGGATGTGATATTTAATGTAATGAAATACACTTACTGGCCACTTTATTAGGTACACCTTGCTAGTACCTGGTTGGACCACTTTTGCCTTCAGAATTGCCTTAATTCCTTAATTCCCATGATGCAAATTTCCCGTTCCACCATATCCCAAAGGTGCTCGTTTGGATTTAGATCTGGTGACTGTGGAGGCCATTTGTGTACAGTGAACTCCTTGTCATGTTCAAGAAACCAGTGTGAGCTTTGTGACATGGCATGTTATCCTGCTAGAAGTAGCCATTAGAAGATGGGTACACTGTGGTCATAAAGGGAGGGACATTGTCAGCAATAATACTCAGGTAGGCTGTGGCATTCAAATGATGCTCAATTGGAACGGGGCCCAAAGTGTGCAACAAATATATCCCCCACACCATTACACCACCACAAGTAGCCTGAACCAATAATCCCATTCTGATGGGCCTGTGCAATATGTAGTCTCAATTTCCTGTTCATAGCTGACAGGAGTGGTACTCGGTGTGGTCTTCTGCTGCTGTAGCGCATCTCCTTTAAGGATCGACATGTTGTGCATTCAGAGATCATTTAAATCACATATCTTACTTAACAGAGTGAAAGTAGCGATATGTGAAATGCAATCTAGCTAATGACATGGAGTGGTAGTATGAAAATGTAATATTTAATGTAATCATATGGAGTGGTAGTCTGCATATGTGATATTTAATTATAATGATATATAATTGCATGTGGATAAACAGCAGAGCACAGAAACGTATTACAAATCCAACAGCGATGCCAGGGGGCGGGGCTTAGTGTGCAGGAACCAACCACAAGAGGAGAAACAAAAACCCTGATAAACTATCACAACAAAGGTTACACGCGGCCGAGATGCGTTTCAAAATATTGCATCATCTTGCGATATGAATATTGCTTCTGCCCTGGAATTGTACAGCCTGCAGTGCCAACAGATTCGTTTGGTCCACTGTGTGGATGAAAACATATACATATAATGGGTGTCATAGGGTCACACACACACCTCAGCCCCTCCCCTTGTAAACAGTTCTAAACACACAACAAGATGACGTCTAAAAAGTCTAAATATAGTGTCCAATAAAACTACAGCACAACCTAGAATCCACCTATGACAGTGAGTCTAATTTGGGCACGATCCCACATTTCATTTCCCTCAAATGTCCGTGTCACATAATAGCAGGCCTCTGTATTCAGACTAAAGGTTAGTAACTTAGCAGTTAGCCGCTCGACTAGTCAGATCTGTTCTGGCTGATTAGGAGCAGATTTGAGGTGAAAGCCAGGCGACGGTGCTGCGTCAGGAGCTCTGACCTTGAGACGAGGTGTGTGGGGGTGAGGCACAGGTGCGGTGAGAGCTGCAGTGTAATCTGTCATCCAATGTGCCACAACATGCAGGTCATTATGGCTAATTTGGGATCACCCCCCCACAGGTACAAACACACACACACACACATTACCAACTGACAACACGGATTTTAAAAAAATATGTACTTTGGAGTCATCTGTTTACAACATGTGTGTATAATATTATACCAGGTAAGTAGACTAAAACACAGTGATTTAAGCAAAGAATTTCCAACAGTTAGCGTTAACTGTCTAAAACAGCATAGACAGAAAAACATTTTTTAACCCTTACAGCTGAACATTATGGGAATATCAACAACCCCTTCATAGGCTCATTGGATAACATCCAGTTCCAGTAAATAAGCCACTCCACCTTTAACCAGTCTAATACAATAAGCTACTCGACCTTTAACCAGTCTAACACAGTAAGCTACTCCACCTTTAACCAGTCTAACACAGTAAGCTACTCCACCTTTAACCAGTCTAACACAGTAAGCTACTCCACCTTTAACCAGTCTAACACAGTAAGCTACTCCACCTTAACCAGTCTAACACAATAAGCTACTCCACCTTTAACCAGTCTAACACAGTAAGCTACTCCACCTTTAACCAGCCTAATACAATAAGCTACTCCACCTTTAACCAGTCTCATAATATGAACTACTCCACCTTATCCAACTCCAGTCAGAGAATATACTGCATGCCTCTTTATGCCTGGAGGGCGGCGTATATTACAGGGTCAGGGGTCAGGTTTCCGTGGTGGTGGGACAACCAGCTCTAGCGGCCCACAGAGACAGCAAATGACTAGCTCTTCAATCCCAGCATGCACTGCTGCCTGGGGGCGGGACCTCCTGTTAACGTTTCAAACGAGGAGTCTGGTCTCCTGGGGCAGCATGATGTGATTAGCAGGAGCTGGTATGGAGGAACTGACTTCACACTCTCCTTCTTTGCTGCGAACTGTCTCCCTCTCTGCCTGTCTGTATATGTCTGCCTGTCTCCCTCCTCCCTTTTCTAGCATTACCTGTCTGTCTACAGCAGATGCTCTCTCTCGCTCTTTCTGTCCATGTTTAAAACCTCTCCGCATATCATTCATACAACCCCCCCACCTCATCCTCTCATTTAAAGACAGTGGGATGAACTGTCAGTGGCTTAGCCCTTATTATTCATACTGTGAAGTAGCTGCGGTGTCATTAAAGCACCTGTCGCATGGTTTTGTGGAAGGGGGGTACAGTCACGCTTCTCTTTGGGTCTGCATTAGCCTGCTGACAGCTTGAACAACAATAGATTGCTTCAGAGAGGCACAGATGAGGGAAAAACAAAATCCTTCTAAGGACTGTGAGTAGCAGTGGTCTTTGAATGCGGTCACGTCGGGTCGTGATAGCACTCCACTACATATACTGTATAAGCAGAAGAGAAAATAATACAAACTGGGATTTTGGCAATGCAAATTTAGAGTACCAAATGTAGTACTGAATTAGACAGACTGCTGTTTCAGATGCATTATTGAAATAAGTTAACTAGCCTATGGTATATGTACATATGACAACTGTACATATCCCTAACCTTTGAACTCCCACTTTTGTAATGTCGGCTGGGTCTAATTTAGGTATGTGCCCACTTTCAGCTGAAGCCCAAAGATAATTACTTAAATGTGCTGTTGAAATCAGCTTCATTATGTGTCATTTAACATTTCAGTCATTTAGCAGGCGCTCTTATCCAGAGCAACTTACAGTAATTCCAGGGACTGGAGCAACTTAGGGTAAAGTGCACAATCAGGAATTGTATCGGCAACTTTCCGACTACAAGCCTGACTTCCTGACCACTGAGCGTTCTGATGCCCAAAGACGATACCCAGGTTACCAGTGAAGACGGAGGTTTACAGTTCACAAAGCAATGACGATGCCAAATGAGTACTAACTCTACTCCAATTTTTTCCTTGCCAAAAACATTATTAAAATGCATTTCTGTGGTATAAGCAGACCGCCTGTAATCCTGCTGTTAGGGCAGAGACACAAGCATCTTGATACTCAATATCTCTTCTTTAGGACTGTTATAGCAATTATGGCAAGGAGTTAGGGCTTGGCGATATGGCCCGAAATTAATATCTCAATATACTTAGTAGCTTCTAACGACTCCAGAGCCGGCCCACCTATAGGCAAGAACCGTTCGCCTGGCAACAATATATCATGTCGGCAACCGGAACTCAGATTTTTCTTTTCAAAATAATAGCGCTTGTTTCAATTCATTGCAATAATACTTGATTCTAGATACTCGCCAGCTCTGGCATCATTTGAATCTACAAAATATATAGATATTAATTTCGGGCATATCGTCCTGCCCTACCTGGAGTAAATCGGTTTTAGTTGGCTTAAAATGGTGTCCATTTTTCCTCCCTTGTAATGGGTTTAACCTGTCTGATAAAATAGTATGTGAGTGGGGTCCATGTTGGCTCTGGCCTACAGCTCATCCAGGCTGACTTAGTCAACGAGGTGACAATGGAGAAGATCGTTACGCCAGCCATTGTGTCTCAGTTGTACCTGAGCTGGAAAGCGTCAACACAGCTGTAGGATCCTGAGAATGATAGGGGCTGGCAGGCGTTGGTTACACACTCGACAGTGGGATATAAATATCTTCTGGCACCACAGACATGTCCAGACATGTCTAACATGTCACTGTCCCAAGCTGGATAAAAGATAGTGATGATCACACCACCTCTGACTTCATAACCTGGTCTGAAAGAGTCAGGTGAGCCAGCAGACGGTTTTGGGGAAACGGCTGAATCAAACCCAGCAGGGTAGATAGATGTGATGTGGCTGGGAAGCTAGATATTCAAGAAACACGGTGGGGGAGAATGAAAGAGCATGAGGGAGAGGGAGGTCGAGTGAGCAATACAGCAGGAGCAGGACAGAGAGAAACCTTTGCTTTCCCACAGTTACACAATAGCAGTTGGTTTTCAGGTATGGATCAAGGATCGTGGGGGGGGTTACACAGAGCATAATGACATACTCTCACAGGTGGGAGGAGCCGGCAGGAAAACCAGGGCAGAGGGGGGAAAAGAGCTTTCAGAGCAAAGAAAAAGGAAAACATTCTTTTGTAATATGAACACACAACTAGAGGCACAGCCGCGTGCACAGCACAACTATCTCAAAATGACCCAGGTTTGTTTTGCATATTGGATGGGGTCAGGGGGAACTGGTCAACAGGTTTCTCCCTATTTCCTGGGGGGTCTAATTGACCTGACCTGCCTTAAATCTTTGCCCATGGACCCAACGACCCTAAAAAGCCCAGACAGACAAGTTTAGGCAACATCGAGGAAACTCTCTGAGCACCGCAGGCAATTACATCGCCATCAGCTTCTCAATCAGAAGCCCTCCCACATTGTCCTCGCGGAGGCTCCGCTAACTAGTAGTGTGGAACAACAGTGTTTCAGTGGCAGATGGCTGGTACGCTGATAGGAACCAGGAGTAATTGTATCTCTGCACCACTGGGTTGATCCAGCCACACTATCTATCCTCTGACGATTACTCATGTCTGTCAACACCCGCACTGCTGCCAATACAACCCAAAATGGACAGACGATGGGAGGAAGTTTTAGTCCGACGTTAGGCTTGTGCCATCTCAACTGGCTGCCGGTCAACATAATTTAAGGAACCAAACTGTTGTTGCCCCGTACCATGGATCTACATGTTCATGTGCTGGCCTTGATTAGGATTCAACCAGCAGCACAAGGCAATCCAGGTATTGTTAAGATCTGCATAATGACCATGACGGTCACATTTTTCTGAGGTAGTTTTTTATTTTAGAAGAAGACATTTGGCCCAACCACTTGTAACTGGCAAAGCGATGGATGGAGCAGTTGTTTTAGTCTTTTCAAACCACGTTTGTGATTCAAGACAAAAGGCCTCTCTATCATTACAGAAGAAGATAAAAACTGTTTGTGGGAGAGTTCTTGTCTGACAGAAGACTGTTCAAACCAATCAGAACACATTTGCAGATCTAAAGCATTCACAGTCAAAATATTTACAGCTGTTTTGGCAAAGCATTTGTTTGAAACTAGCCACAGATATTTGGTGTGATCTTCATTACTTTGACAAGCATATCAAGACATAATCCTACTGTAACAAACTAACTTTTTTGTACTGACATCCAGCTGGAACTTTGCTCCAACACCAGAAGCAACCAGCCTGTCTGCAGAAACCAGGAAGATCAAACAGGTATCCACTGGTACACATGCTGCCCAGATGCCCTGGTTGGTTCTGGCACCTGTGGTGGCAGCAAGCTGAGGGAGAGAGGAAGCCATTGCGTGTCAAAGACGAGAAGGATTATGGTTTCCTGACAGACGCCCTCGAGACAAGCTCCCGGGGGACTGTGTCCTATACATGGCTGTTGCACCCTGGGAAAATGTTACTCTCCTCCCGAATAGACCTTTATCTCTGACTGAGAATGGAGTAGAGAGATAGAGAGATAGAGAGATAGAGAGATAGAGAGATAGAGAGATAGAGAGAAAGAGAGATAGAGAAGCAACAAGGAGAGTCACATGCTGTCCTCCTGACACCACTGGCACACCCCCCCACAAACAGAATTGTGTACAGCTAATCTCATTGGGGACTAGAAAACAAAAATTCAAAACTAACCTCAACATTCTAACATTTAACCTACCCCTAAACTTAACCTGTAATGCCTTCACCTGAAAATAACCTAATTTGGAACCCTTACCTAATTGTACATTTGACCCTGATCCTAAACCTTAAGCCAGAAGTGGTCTTTGCTCTGATGGGGACCAGCAAATGATCTTAATACAGACACATTTAAGTATTACTATCCTAGTGAAGGATTCTGGTCCAAATACGATCGGTTATACCAAGTCACAGACAGGTTGGTTTTACAATGACTGGTGTTACAGACCACACAATGAACGGCTGGTGTTACAGACCACACACTGAACGGCTGGTGTGACAGTCTACACACTGAACGGCTGGTGTGACAGACCACACACTGAACGGCTGGTGTGACAGTCTACACACTGAACGGCTGGTGTGACAGTCTACACACTGAACGACTGGTGTGACAGTCTACACACTGAACGGCTGGTGTGACAGTCTACACACTGAACGGCTGGTGTGACAGTCTACACACTGAACGACTGGTGTGACAGACAAGAACTCATGCATTGATGAAAGCATTTCACCTCTACAAGCAGTACTATCAGACAGACAGACAGACAGACAGACAGACAGACAGACAGACAGACAGACAGACAGACAGACAGACAGACAGACAGACAGACAGACAGACAGACAGACAGACAGACACCTAATAAATATAGACAGAGGAAAGAGAGTTCAGCTCTCAGACGAACATCCGCTTTCTTAGCAGCAGGTTTATCATTACTTGTAAATTAGCATACTGCTTCACAGACACAAATGTCCCCATGAGTATTTCTGCAGACGAAAGCATGTCTTACAACTGTTCACGCTGTGCAGCTGAGTGTCTGTGTGCTTTCTATATGTGGTTGGCAGTGCACAAACACAAACACATTTCTGCATGTACAACCAGGGTGAGACAGAAGTCGCTTAAATTATCAATGAAAGCCACCTGCACAGGCCTGATCTGTTTTGGAGTTTGCCGAAATGCATCGGTCCTCACTTAAAATGCCTACGATGCCGCGGCAACCCAAACTGATGCAAATGGTAGCATTAATCAGTCGGTAAATCGGTATAGTGATGAATCAACAGTTCATTAACATTTTCAAGTATTTTCTTTATTCTATACAGTTTCTAATTTCCAGAAAAAGCTCTTATGTTTGAACTGTAATATGATCTAATTGACCGACTTTACATGTATACTTTAACTGATTAGCACTTTCAAATAAAGACCAAAATAGGGGTGGGCGATACTGCAAAATTTGGGTTTGATTCGATACCAAGTAATACAGGGCCAATATCGCAGATATTAATACTGATACTTTTTATTATTAAAAAGTATTTTTTATTTATTTTATTATTATTATTATTTTCCTTTTTGAAAGTAAACATCTTTAAATGTACACATTGTCTTTATATTTAGAGTGCTGTGTGCACTTTTCTGTCCAGCCACACAACTAGCCTGACTTACCCCATGTAACTAGATGAGTATTGCATCATGCTAGAAAGGAGATACTCACATCTCTAATAATGAGTGACAAATACAGTTGTTTCCTGTACACAAATAAAGTTGAAACTGACTGAAACAGTGGCCAAAACAGGCCTGACATGGCTTAATCAGAAGCCGTATGTTATACCACCTTGGGAGCTATGTTTACATTTCCGATATGGACCATGAACAAACAAAGTCAGACCAACATCTACCATCATCTGGGTATACAGTATATAGGATAACCAGGTTCTGGTACAGTCCTTATGGCTGTGTGTGTGGATCACGCCATATCTTGATGAAAAACTATTTTCCAGAGAAAACCTTGATGAAAACGCTGAATCAAACATCGGAGGTAAGGTGGCTTGTGACATCTAATAAATCCTTAAAGCTATGAAGCAAGGGAGCGTGACTCAATTAATTACTTAAGCTAGATCTCGAAGCAACAAATTACCTCATGACATCGCAGTATTGCATCCCACATCGTATTCATGGGCATTCTGCTCTGCTCCGTTTCAGTCGAGCACTAAATGCGTCATCTGATTTTGTATTGTCTGACACTCATCACACAAACACCTCACAGTGAATTCAGTGCGTAAGCTGCGGGACCTGTCAGCTACAATAGGAGACAATATGCACCTTAAATCAGATTGCAGCCGTTTGCTTCCACATTTTTCTACTCTTACTATCGGTAAGAGTACTTGCAGCAGGCATACCCTTGTATCAACTGCTCTTTCTTTCCTGCTTACATTGCATCTCTGAAGTATTGAGATCAGCTTTCTTTCTCCCAGTCCTAACCTTAACTAGTACCAGAAAAACAATGCTAAACTGATTCCAGATCAAGTTGTAGAAGGAACTTTACTCTGCACCTTATAAACACTATGTGGTGTAGTTTAACTGGACCCCCCCCATCCTGGCTTCTGTGCTCTCGTTTCGTGTTACTAAACTAATCTGTTTAGGAAAATAGAACGTAAGGTGAGAGTGGTCTTAGGGGGCCGACTGCACAGCTATCAAGGAAAAGCTGTGGAATTAGTCAATGACATGAGGTCACATGGTAACCTGAACCAGTCAGACCAAAGGTCACATGGTAACCGATCACAACTGCCCAGACACACAGTCCCAAAACAAAGATTTGTACAAAAACACAACTTAATCCCAAAATGTTTGAAAACACAGTTTAGTCCCAAAACACAGAGTTGGGAATTTTTTTCTTATTGTACCAGTTGAAATTGCAGGCAGAACTGCAGTTAACCTGAAATATTTAAAAACAACACATTATTTTTAGATTTCTCAGGCAGGCACATAATACTTTACAGGTCTTATCCTCTCATCCACAGCCAGTGTATGACCTTGCGAAAGGAGAGGTGGAATAGTCTAGAACAGGGCTATTGAACTCTGGTTCTGGAACCTTCAAAAAGGCTGTCTATCGCTCTCTTTCCAGTAAGGGACTGGAACACCAGTTAATTGCAATTAACTACCAGGTTAACGCAAATACAGAAGTCTTTTAGCCTTACAGGAATGGAGCTGAATATCCATACAAAGTGTCAACAACATGTTCCTGGTTTAATGGGCCTGCTTTGGTTTTTCACACTTACTGTTGACTCATTTAGACCTTTAGAGCTTTAACAGAAATTAGGTGAAACATCTCAGTAATAAAAGCATTGAATGTTTTGAAACTTGACATTAAAACCAACATTGGTGTCTAGCGAATTGTTTACAGTTTCCTTGATGAAACTGGTTAATTGCACCATCATTGGAAAAATCATAATTTCACCTCAAGGGGTTTTCTTAGGAAATATTTAAATATATGGTTTATTTAATTATTTACCCTGAGGAGCAGCAGGTGTGGTTTTTGAGAGGTTGTGAGGCTAACGTTAATAAAACATGGCAGTCCTGCTCCACTGCAGCCTCTCCCTACGTGTCGGGAAGCCGGCGACCAGGCCACCTCGGTGATGAATAATTAACACAGTCTTGGACAAGTCTGGAGTTTTGCTTTGGCTTTAAGGCTTATTGAGACAACAAAATGTCGAATCACACATAGACACATGCGCACACACATCAACAATTGTAGAATCATCAATGTTGTTTTAAAGATATATTCATTATTCTATTGGACAGCAGACAGCGAGGAACGGCACAGACCGCGGCCGAGCAGGGCCTGAAACCCCCGATGTTGAGCGGACGGTGTGTCTCGAAAGTCGGGAGCTCAGATCATCACACTAAATTCCGGCACAGGATCATCAATGTTTAAACAGTGCTGAATATCTCATCAATATTATTTCAACATTTAACAACGATGTGATCAACTTTATAATAGTGGCAATCATCTTAGCTGGCTTACATTTTATTGGGTGAATCATGCATTATTCATTGTTTTTAAATCTTCACCTTATTACAATCCATAATGTCTGATTCTCTGTAGGTAAAGCGTATCCCCCGGTAATGGAATTTGGTCATTTAATTCTCTTCTTGTTGAAGGGCTCACAATAAAAACAGAACAGACACATCTAACAGAGTGAACAGTATTGTTAGTTAAATTGGTTCATTTATAATTGCACTCTCAAGCTTAAGTTGTTGACTGTAAAAAATGTACTGACCTCAGGTCTAGACAGCAAAACACATGAAAGTTACATTTATAGTTCCATATACAATGAGGAATCTACTCAGAACAACTGTCTAATTGATGAATGAGTCATTCCGACTATTCCCACAAATTTCGACATGCATTTCCATGCAAAAGTATCCATAAAGGATAATACTCAAATCAGCAGTCAAATAAATATTATTCTGTGTAGTAAAGGCATATAGAATTGTTTTAAATAATGTTAATACAATATTTTCTAAATCATTTATTATTAGAAAGCCAGCGAAGGCAAATATCTGATTTAACAGTTGGGAAAGGTGCCAGAAAAAGTACAGTTGGAAATGCCTTGATCGGGATCAAACCCTGGCCACCGTGATGTAATTGTGCTACGAAGGATCTACAGAACTTTATATACCAAGAGGGACCCCAGACTCTCTGTTTCGGTCTTCTAAGGATCCTTGCAGCACTGTTTTGTATGAGCTGTAATTTATGGGGATGTTAGAAGACCCCCAAGTACTGGAGAAAACAAATGAATAGATAAGCTCTTCTGCATCTATTAATATATTACACACAGGTTAATGATTAGAGAGGAGAGGGAATGATGTGAACGTTTATGGCAGGACATATTCTGGAGGAGTTAGTTATCTGCTGTGGGGGGCCCATCATCAGTATTGCTTCTGTCTTGCTGTTGTTGTGCTGGAGGAAGTTGTTCTGCATCCAGGATTTGACCTCGTCCAGGCAATTGGAAAAGGGTTGACAGAGAAGATGTTGTGGCAGGCTTGGTTTTAATGTAAACCTGTGTGTCATCTGTGTAGCAGTGTAATTGAATGCTGTGTTGTCTAAAGGTTGTCTAAAGATCTTGCCAAGTGGGAGCATGTCGAGCAAGAAGTGAATAGGTCCTAGTACTGACCCTTGTGGGACACCACAGGTTATGATGGACTCTTCTGATATTTGTCCATATTACCATGTATCCACCATGTAATGGATAATTTACATTTAACACAATTATTCAGTAAATACAAACATTAAAAATACAGAAAAAACAATTTCTTGTGAGCGGTCCCTTTGCAATAACCTACACTGAAAAAAACAAAACAAACATTGTATTTACAATGAAAAACTGGCAGCTTTAGTTGTAAAACTTTGCTGTAATAATTACGGTATAACTTTTATCACTATTACGGTAATATGATATTAGAACTCTTGATTTTACAGTTAAGTTTGGAGTTTAATTCCATACCTTACCATATAAATACATGAAATAAGACAATGATTTAGCATGGAATAAAATGGTGTTTTACTGTGCAATGAACAGTCTGTCATTTAAAATACTACTTTATTCCATATACAGGTCCTTCTCAAGAAATTAGAATATTGTGATAAAGTTAATTATTTTCCATAATGTAATGATAAAAATTAAACTTTCATATATTTTAGATTCATTGCACACCAACTGAAATATTTCAGGTCATTTATTGTTTTAATACTGATGATTTTGGCATACAGCTCATGAAAACCCAAAAATCCTATCTCAAAGAATTAGCATATTTCATCTGACCAATAAAAGAAGTGTTTGTAATACAAAAAAAAGAAAAAGTCAACCTTCAAATAATTATGT